>JZKD02S0776569.1:900824-916616 GCA_000966675.3 Picea glauca | reverse complement strand
GAATGTTTAAATGTTATTATTGATGATGTATGTAATGTGATCTACTATGTGAATGTAAATTGTACGAATGATTAAATGTTATTCATGATGATGTATATGATGCGACATATTGTGATAATGAGAATTTTGTGAAGGATAAATGCTATTAGAATGATGTTGGATATGATGTAATCTATTTTGGTAAATGATAATATTATGAATGTGTGTCGAAATTGAATTATGGGATATGATGAGATCTATTTCTAACTGGAAAAATTTGATGTTAATTTATTGGTACATGGATACCAAATTGAAATGATGGTAGTATGCAATTACGTGATAATAATGCATAGAAATGTATGATTTTGTGTTACAGACTAATCTACAGGTTATGGGCTATGAAATAGCCAAGGGATAATGATGATGAAAGTTGATATCATGACCACTAGCCAAGAAACATTATGGTATGAATATTGTATGTGAAATTATATTGGTTTGGATGCATTGCTATGATATGTGGACCAGTGCATGATTTAAGGTGAAGAGACTGCCCAAAACCGAATAAACGATGACAAAAGCCCCAACAACGAGGTGCCACTGTGTATTCCATTATAGGGTGTGGACCCTAGTCTTGTTGGGAGGGGTGGAGGCATTTCCCACCATGTATCCTTTATTGTAGGGTGTGGACCCTAGTCCTATTAGGAGGGGTGGAGGAATTTACCACCGTGTATCCTCCAAAACCTCAAGTCATGGGAGGATGGTGATAGTTCATGCTCCCCTAGATGTGTGATGATGACTGTCAGTTGCCTGCTGGGGAAGCTTGGTCGAGATAGGGACACTTCCGCTAACGGGTTCTATTTGGAGTTAGGTCAATATAGTTGACGCTCCAATATAGTCCAACAGAGGAAGGATAGGAATGGAGATGGAAGTAGGTTAGGGAGGAAGGATGAGTAGAAATAGTTGAGAGAGTATGGAGATTTGTCTGATGGTGGAATTTAATGTTTTCCCTTCAAAAAAAAAGAAAGAGAAATGTGTATATATGAATATTCATTATTGCGTAACTAAACCACAGTTGTTTAAAATAAAATTGGTGAACCGGATAATAGTAATTAAAGGATTTCTCAAACAATTGATTGGTTTGTTGTCTTTTATAAAAGACTAGTCTTGATAACTGGATTGGATGCCTACATAAATTACTAAAGGATGGTAGTTTTGATTATTAGTGCATGCACGAGACTTGTATGTACTAGCTACACATACATTTCTTGTACATATACACTAGTATGTATGAGTTTTCTTAACTTACTTACTGATAGTGTCGGTCAATTGTTATGAATGTGTGAACCATGTTTCTTTTCCTTTGTACCATAAGATACCTTAACTTTGGGACGAAGTTTCGTGAAGGGTGGGTGTATGTAACGACCCTGCTTAAGTAAATGTATAGGATTATTAATTATAATTAATTGATAATATGATTGTCCTAAGATGTTAGCTCAACAATAATTATTTCTTATATAATATTAACTAATTAATTATCATTAATTATTTGTTCATAACTGTCAATGATTAATTAATTATTAATCGACTCTTTAATTATGTGAGTAAAGAATTAATGGGGTTAATAATTTAATTTATTAAGACTTGCGTATACGAGAGGGGATAGGACATTAAATGTAAGGATAAGATAAGATAAGATAATAAATACAAGGGGATAAGGTAATAAATAAATGGATAAGGAAATTAATGAAAGGAACAGTCGATGAAGGGGGAATATGACGGGGAGAGCCTTACGGTGGAAGGCATTCTTTTGGGGGAGGAGGATTTGATTTTTGGGAGGAGGAAGTATTTTGGAGGGGGACGAGAGTACTGGTTTCTTGGCTTGGATTTTGTGGTTCTGTGGTTGAGTTCTGCAGTCCTTGAGTATCATTGCAAGGGGCACCGAGTTGCTAGGGGTTTTGGGCACGGGTGCCAGGATTCCTTTCGGTTTCCTGGAGCTAGGGAGTTAGACAAGATGCTCCTAGCTGGCTGGGAGGATAGTCAGTTTGGGCAGAGTTGGTCGGCGCATCAGGCAACAACAAAGCAACAGGTTGGACAACTGGGTCAATGGAGAAGTGAGCATCAGGAAGAGGTAAATTTGTATTATACTGTTAAGTAATTCTTAGTCTATTATGAAATTTTTGTTCATTAATTAATTTAACATGCTTATATGATCCTTATATGCTGAATTGAAATGAATGACTAAGTTTTCTGCGTAGAAGTAGAAGGTTATTGTTCTAGATTTATGGATTTAATAGAATTGAGTTAATTAGGTTTCTACAACTTCTCCATGAAGGAGTAGCAGCGAGTAAGACTCAAGCGAACAAGAAATAAGGGTCTAAGGTTGTCCTCCTAGCTCTAAGATCAATAAGGGGTAAACACAATCTAGTCGAGATAGCTATCAAGGTAAGCATTCCTTTGATTAGAAACAAATTTTGAATGCACTCAGGAACGAAATCTGAGTTATCCAATCATGAGGCGACCATGGGGCGGTTCTGAGCTGAACTAAAATGCAACTATCACACTTTTCTAGTGGAGCAGTAATTAAATTCGACGCAAAAATGGTGTAACATTAAACAAAATTCCTAGGCAGTAGTTCATAGTAATGGGTGATGTTTAATCAATCCTTACATCTAACCCGACTGGAAGTGCCACACTTGGAGGCTTAGTGCACCAAACATGTGTGAGATAACATGGCGGCGGTATCTAGCACAACTACGGATTTAGGAAGGGCGTTGTTCAACTAGCTGGTTATAAAAATGTTAACCACGACCATTTAACAAGGAAACCTTACAGCCACACGAATGTATGAACATAATCTAGCATATCAATGCTATTCGCGTTGCCTAGGCAAAAATTCATGTACGTTTAGTAACAAACTCTGTTGCTATTTAAAGCATAAATTTCGTGGGTACAGAAGCTAGCACAGGCAGCGTTTAAAGCAACAAAAATGTGACCCTTTCAACAGAATCATAGTCAATTACCAGGATATTACACCCAAGGAAAAACGTGGACATGGTTGGCAGTAACATTTATAAATAACATCCGTGTAACACACCAATCGTGGTCAACTCGTGGTAATAAATTGCTGGTAAAAAAAGTTAAATGGTGGTGACAATAAGGGATGGTTAATACATTCAACGCTACCCAAACTCAGATAGGGACAGAGAATACATTTCTGTCACCTGGGATGCCCAACAACCACAACCAAAGATAACAACCCCCCCTTTTATTTCCAAGATACCCAAAAACGTAGACTGAAATATAAATACCTTCACACTCCAGAGTACAAATATATATATATATATATATATATATATATATATATATATATATATATATATATATATATATATATATATATATATATATATATATATATATATATATATGGAGTTTAAATATTTTCATTACTAGGATATTATTAAAATTGCGGACTGAAATGAAATTCTCTACATTACTAGGATAACAGAAAATTGTGGACTGAAATGAAAGTCTCTACATTACTAGGATAACAGTAAATTTCGGACTCAAATGAAATTCTCTACTTTACCAGGTTAACAGTAAATTGCGGACTGGAATGAAATTGTCTACTTTACCAGGATAACAGTAAATTGCGGACTGAAATGAAATTCCTTACTTTACCAGGATAACAACCAACACAACCAATAGTAAGGGAATGCAAGGGTCTAATGGGAAAGGTCATGGAGATGATTGTATGGAAAACCAACACGATGCAAGAATTCCATACACAGAGGTACCTTTTCTAGAGGAAGCAAGAATACAACTTCCAAGGACAACAACAGAGGTAGACAACAGAGGGGTTTGTCCTTCACATCACCATCCTCGCATAGAAAAGCAGAGTGTTGAGATCCATAGGTCTTTTAAAGCTAAGGCGACGACCGTAGATCAAGCTCCTGGTCGACTGCTCAGGTGAGGACTAACGAGCTAGGGATGAAGGCTAAACAACCTGAAGGTCACAATCAACACCACAGGGTGATCACGACATTCGGGAAAACAATGCCATAGGACACGACAACCAAAGAGATAGGCTAAGAAAATTTCATCTATCAATCTAAACATACAATCTACTTACATAATCAACATGTAAATCCAATCATAAAACCTACAACATTCTACCATTCAATGAAGAAAGTGTACCATTGCTTGTTCACCCACTCCGAGTGATGTCCACGCACTCCGTGCAACTCCCGCTCACCGACCGTCGAGACTTCACCAGTACCTCCCAGCCAATGCTATGTGTACTCTTCTTCCTCCTTATCCCCCCGAGCCACAAAGGGGCCACGCACACCATCCAGAGATCTCGTCTAGCTCCCAGCTCGCCTTGCGAGGCCGAGCTACCACTCCTCTCCGAAATGGGTATCCCAACTCCCACAAGTAAATCAATCAAGTAGATATTTCTACAGCATAACTTTACGCAAACATAAGATGATCCTTTCTTCTTCTCCTTCCTTCATTATATAGAATTTCCCACTTCCTCTCTTTCCTAAAATCTAATTTAATTAAAGTTTTTAAAATAAATTCCTAAAAAGTCTTCTCCATACAAGTGTCACCCATCGCCTTCATTCCTCTATTATTTAATTTCTTCAATTTATTAATTATCTTATTTCTCTCACCCACCTAAATTTACTCCTAGAATCACTCCTAGGTGTCCCCAAATTCTCTTACAGGTTTTAAAGGCTTTCTTTATTATGAAATTTCTAATTCAGTTTAAAATTAGAAAGCTCTTAAATGGTAGATTCTTTACTAAGTTGACTTTCCGCTTTTTCCCTTAAGTTCCCCTTTTTCCCTTTTTATGTTACCTCTTTTCCCTAGTTTGCTATTTTTTTATTTTCCCTCTTTCCCCTTTTTACATAGAACTCAAAAAGGCAGGTGTGAAAATTAACCCTTTTTTCCCTTTTCTTATTTAATTAGTATATCTTAATCTATTAAGGTAATAAAACAATTAGTTCCCTTTTTAAATTTTAATCCAACATAATTTTATTTTTTATGAATAAATTAAATTTCTTACTCCCTTCAAGTTACAACATTTAACGAAGTTCATAATTATTAATTAAGTTGTTTTTGTTATTATTATTATTATTGTTAAAAAAAAAAAAAATATAGAAGACACAATTTTACCACTAGCGTAATTTAGACTTAGGCCTTAAATTTCATACTGGGCGACATTTAATTAGGGAATTTGTTTTTAAAAATTACTTAACATGTTATTTGTCTTAGGGCCATCTAGATTCATTCCGCTAACATTAACAATGCAACGTGCCCTTCAGGATGCACTAGGTGCTCCAAGGGTGCCACTCACCTCATCTGTTCCTTTGCGTGACGTGCCCTTCAGTACGCACTACGTGCTCCAAGGGTGCCACTCGCCATCCTCCATTTTTCTTGTGTGACATGCCCTTCAGGATGCACCACATGCTCCAAGGGTGCCACTGGCCTCTTAACTGATCTGGTAGACATCAGTAACCCCTAGAGTCAACAATCCACCAGGTGAACTTGTGGGAGACTAAGGGATTCTAAGGAATAAGGCCCCCACCTTATTGAGTTCCCCTTAGAATCATCATGAGAAAATGTCGTAGTCTACCCTCATGGCATCGTGGGTCCTATCAAACTAGGTAGTCATCAACCTACAGTTGAAGACACGGTGGGAGTGCTAGTAGGTTGTGGCAGGGCTGTTGTCCACACCTCTCCCTCAACATCTCTGGTAGTCATGCGTGACCCCTTTACTCCATATGTGATTCGAGTCAGCAAGCTATCGTCAGACTACATAATCAACAAATCATGTCAGAATATATCCATGTCATATTATCCAATCAGATGCGCTAATATCATAGTAAAAACAATCAAACCCCAGTGGTATCACTCCCTGACTCGATCTAGAGTCCAAGGGGTTCCATCGATGCCTCGTCATCCTCTAGGTCCATAATCCTGCACACTCAGTAAAACTGAGTCAATAGCAGCTATCTATGTCAAAGTGGTAAAACAACATGTCATCAACCCATAATGCATCATAATGAAAATCAAAAGTTTTAATAGCATAATAATCTGGATCATTTGCGAGCAAGTGTCCTCAAAGAATATGTTTGCTCAGTGCGCCAGAGCGGGATGTTACATACACCCCCTCTTGGTCTAAACTTCATCCTGAAGTTTCACAGTATAAATGTTGAAATAAAGTGTATCATAGTATCATATGTCTATCTATCAAACAAAAATGTAAAACTATTGGTGCATATCATATGTGTCTTCACAGGTCGCCAAGTGCGGACTATAATTGTCCCACTAGACCTTGACCTACTCTATCGTTCGACATCGTAGTTGTCAAATGCAATGATCCAAGATGTGTATTGACTCAGCCGTGAGAGCACACTCATATGACATTGCAAGGTTCTCAAGTCACAACATGTGTAAGATCACTAATCATAATGTCTTAGACTGAGACGTGAAAGACATCGTGCATACGCCTCAGGAATTTGCAAGGCTAGTCAAAAGTCATGTTCCTCTCTTTTCCACAATATCGTAGGATATAGTATCACCGGTTTTCCAAACTTGATCAAACTCTTATGTGGTTTCCGCCGCAAAAATACTTGATCGCCATATCGTAAATAAGGTTGACACGATGCGCATCAGCATAACTCTTCTGTTGATCCCACGCTTCCTTAAACCCTTGTCCTTTCATTTGCATTTTCTCTTCCATATATTGGATCGCTTCTGGTCCCACCAAAAACATATCCTCAAGCCGATCCCAACTCAAAGGCATCCGACATGGTCCCCCATAAAGAAACTCGAAAGGCACCATCTTAATGGTGCTCTGGTAATTGTTGTTGTAAGCGAACTCCACTAGTGGCAATAATTCTTCCCAATGATTTTGTTGGTCCATCATGTACATGCACAACATGTACTCCAAGGTCTGGTTCATTCATTTAGTCTGCCCGTCAGTATCTGGGTGATATGTAGTACTAAGTTAAGTTGGGTTCCCAAGGCATCTTGGAAACTCATCCAAAATCATCCAGAAAACACTGATCCTCGATCAGCTATAATCCTCCTAAGCACGCTATGTAGCCTGACAATCTCACTGATGAAAACTCTATCTATGTCAGGTTCCTGATACATCGTATGCATAGGAATAAAGTGAGCACTCTTCATCAGAGTGTCTACTACTACAAAAATCGAGTCATGTCTCCTTGTCGTCAATGCAAATCCAACAATAAAATCCATCAAAATAACCTCCCATTTTGATTCTAGAATAACATGTGGTTGTAGTAATCCTGTTGGGTGTCTATGTTCAGCCTTTACCTGCTGACATTCTAGACATTTGGCCACATAGTTGACTATGTATTCCTTCATTCCCTTCCAAAAGAATAAGGGTTTAAGGTCTGCCATCATCTTCGTGACTCCCGGGTGAGCCATGCAAACTTCTCTATGAGCCTTGCTCAGGATGAACATCCTCAATTCGTCGTTCGACGGTACATAGATCCAATTTTTAAACCTCAATAATCCATCGCTATCAATTGCAAATCCTTCAAATCGTGGTACCATCCTTGTGTTTTGTCCGATAAAACCCTTGAGCTTTTTGTACCAGTCATCGTCACGCTGTAAAGTTATAATCTTTTCACGTAGATTCGTCTTAAGAGGAAGCACTAAAAATATGTGTTGTCTCCAACTCAATGCATTTGGCACTTGGTTCATTGTTCCTTTTATGTAGGTAATCTCAAGTCGTACTTGCTAGTAATTCCCACCAATGCCATTGTCGCACGTTCAGGTCGCTTTGTGTAAAGATGTGTTGTAGTCCACAATGTTTAGTCTTTAGTTCAAATTGTCATCCAACAAGGTAGTGTCTCCAAACCTTCAAGGCATATACAATGTCTAACAACTCCAAATCGTGCATCGTGTAGTTCTCCTCATGCCTTCTCAGTTTCCTCAAAAAGTAAGCGATCACGCATCCGTCTTGCATCAAGACTCTGCCTAAGCCTTCCTTGGATGTGTTAGTGCATACCAAGAAGTCCCTGACCATGTCTAGGACCTTTAGTATCGATGTTGTCAACAACTCCTTGAGCCTCCGAAATCCTTCAACGCATTTCTCAGTCCAACCAAACTTTTTGTTTTTCTTCTGCAATTCCGTGATCGAATTTGCTATCTTCGAAAACCCCTCGATGAAACGTCGATAGTATCCTACTAAACCCATGAAGCTATGCACTTCCGGGACATTCTTCAGCGCAGGCCATTCCATAATATCCTCGATCCTTGCTAGATCCACAATGATGCCTTCGCCGAAGATAACATGCCCTAAGTAGTGAATATTCGATTGATAAAAAGAGAAGTTGGACAACCTTCCATACAATTTGTGCTCTCGCAGACACTGTAGTACCAAGGGAAATTGCTCATCATGCTCCTCCATCATCTGAGAGTAAATCAAAATATCATCAATGAATACTTGGACGAACATGTCCAAGTACTCATGGAACACGCCATTCATCAAACTCAAAAATACCCCTGGGGTGTTTGTTAGTCCAAACGGTAAAACAATAAACTCATAATTTCCAAACCTCATCTTAAAGACGGTATTAGGGACTTTGTCCTCCTTGATCCGTAACTGGTGATATCCTGATTGCAAGTCGATCTTTGAGAACAACGTCACGCCCTTCATTTGATCGAACAAATCATCAATCCTCGACAACAGATACTGATTCTTTATTGTGGCCTTGTTCAGTCGATGGTAGTCAATGCAGAGCCTCCACGACCCATCCTTCATTCATATGAAAATAACAAGTGCACCCCATGGTGACACACTAGGATGTATCAGTCCCTGGTCCAACAACTCCTTTACTTGCATTTTCAACTCTTGTAACTCCGGGGTCGACATCCGATAAGGCATTCTTGCTATCGGTTCAGTCCATGGTTTTAGGTCTAGGGTAAAATCCAATTCCCTCTCTGATGACATCCTAGGTAACTCCTCTGAGAAGGTGTCAACAAACTCTCTTACCACTGGAAGATGTTTTAGACCTTCTGCTTCTCATTTTTCTTTTAACGCAAGGATTGCATAAAGCTTGCACCCCTTGCGCATGCTCTTTCGAAGTTGTAAGGAAGAGATGAACCTCAGGGAAACTCCTGGGTTTCAACCTACAATCATACATCTTTGTCCCTTGTCATAGACCAAGATCAACCATTTTGTCTTACAGTTAAGTATCGCCTCATGCGATTCCAACTAATCCATACCAATCACGACTTCATAAGATCCTAAGATCGTGATGCACATGTTGACCCTGGTGAAAAAATATCCCAGGTTAAGGGTACATCCCATAACCTTTCCTCCGACCTTTTGTTTGGCTCCCGAAGTCATCTCTACAAAGCTAAACTCGTCCTATTTGACTGCCTTTACCTTAATACTTTTTAGCACTACACTAGAAATGAAACTCTCAGTAGCACCGGGATCTATCAAAATACTAAGGGTTTGGTCAGCAAGGGTACTTGACGTCTCGAGCATAGTCAACTAATAATCTGCCAGACGGTTATTCACCATTGCATGTATCCGATGAGCCTTGCCCATATCTCCCATGGTAATGGGTCCAGCGGATATGGATGCTCTGGTCCTCTCCACAAGACAGTCGCGCTGGTAGTGTGGCTCCCCACATGTCCAACACCCCTTCTTCAGTCCAGTACTCCTAGTACCCGAAGTCGAAGATGAATTCTAACAATAAGAACAAACTTGAACTTCTTGACCTTAAGTTTCTGAGTAACTTGTGCGAAGCATATCAAACAGCTCCAAAATGGTCCTCGTACTAGAGCACCGTGTGGCTACCTCGTCGTAAGGCGTCAAACTCGTTGAGCTGATGCTCCATGAATTCCTTAGAACCATACCTCTCCTAGAACAGTCCCTCGAACAGTTCCCATGACACGTCGTCGACGACCAGGTTCAAAAGGGGTAGGAGCGTCTTCCACCATAAAAGAACGCTCCCCTTCAGTAGAAAGACCACCATGTGGACCTTCATGCTGGAGATCGTATACGCGAAGTGTGAAGCACATGCCTTACTCTACAACTATTATTCGACGACACCAAAGTCTGTGACACTCATGAATGCTAGAATGCATCCTTCTCGAGATCTCAGAAGATGCTAATGGTACTAGCTATTGCATGTTGGGGACCCTCAGGGGTGCCCTCTAAATGTGATCTCCATGAGGACACGTTAAGGTTTTTAATTATCACAAGGGTCAAGACTCATGAGTTTACTACACTGGAAATCCTAGCGATCCACAGTCGCAAGTTGAACCCGCTCGGATACCATGTGTAACGACCCTCATACATACGTCTACAAGCAAAACAATAGTGCAAATTTGTTTTGACAAATACAGGACAACTACGATGAAAACAATTAGATGACACAACTGACAGCGAGCACCACGCCCATAGAATAGGCAAGAATAGCTAAGACTCCACACACTGGCAGAAGGGAAACTAGACGACATATGCATAGGACAACGGGGACGAACGACTACCCGCCCACCACAACAGGACCAAGGACTCTAGAAAACTCCTACGCACTAGGAGCCGACTACTGACAAGGAGACTATATTCACCCCAAAAGAAGATCGAAAAGACGCAAGATTGAGGTCATTTGAAGGAAGAGTATGCCAAGGCACGACTTCACCAATATCCCAATCAATCGTCGAGTCAAGCTATTCAATAATTACAGTCTATTTTAATCATCTATTACGAGCCCAACTTAGCATGTCTAAAATGCAAAATGACATTAAAGTGCAACCTAAATTGGCCTTAAACAAATCCATTTGCGCATTTCTAAATTACAAATTGTCATCATGGTGACATCTAACTTATCGTTAAATGCTCATCAAGTTAAGAAAGTCTAAATTTCAAATTGGTTGATAATTAAAACTCTAATTAACACTAATGCATCTCATTTAGCAAGTCTAAAAATTTATCACTTAAATTAGCAATTACCAAATAAGACAATTAAGAAAAAAACAAGGTGTAATGCTAACTTGAATACTATTAACAAATGACCAACAAGTAGTCTAGAAGTATTACTKCCTATTTTAAGAGGGTAYAGGTGTACCGTCATTCGCTRGCTCAAGTTTGTTGGGAAAAAAAATCAGCGTTTCCTCAGATGAGTTTGTGGTACCCTACAAATGTGTTGTCCAGATTTACTAAAAATGTAGGATTGCTTTTAAACACRGGGTTGTACAAGAACATCTCCATGAAGGAGTGGCAGCAAGTAAGACTCAAGCAAGCAAGAAATAAGGGTCTAAGGATGTACTCCTAGCTCTAAGACCAATAAGGGGTAAACACAATCTAGTCAAGATAGCTATCAAGGTAAGCATTCCTTTAATTAGCAACAAGATTCGAATGCACTCAGGAACGAAATCCGAGTTCTCCAATCGTGAGGCAACCACAGGGTGATTTTGAGTTGAACTAAAATGCAACTATCACACTTTTCTAGTGGAGCAGTAATTAAATTTGAGGCAAAAATGGTGTAACATTAAACGAAATTCCCGGGCAGTAGTTCGTAGTAATGGGTGATGTTCAATCGATCCTGACAGCTAACCCGACTGGCAGTGCCACACCTGGAGGCTTAGTGCACCAAAAATGTGTGAGATAACATGGAGGAGGAATATGGCACAACTATCGATTCAGGAAGGGCATTGTTCAGCTAGTTGGTTATGAAAACGTTAACCACAACCCTTTAGCAAGGAAACCTTACAGCCACACGAATGTATGAATGTAATCCAACATATCAGTTTTATCTGCGTTGCCCAGGCAAAAACTCATGGGCATTTAGTAGCAGACTCTGTCATTGTTAAAAGCATAAATTTTGTGGGTAAAGCAGCCAGCACAGGCAGTGTTTAAAGCAACAAAAATGTTACGCTTTCAACGGAATCACAGTCAATTACCAGGATTCTACACCCAAGGAAAAGCGTGTACATGGTTGGCAGTAACATTTATAAATAATATCCGTGTAACACACCAATCGTGGTCAACTCGTGGTATTAAATTGCTGGTAAAAAAAAATAAACGGTGGTGACAGTAAGGGATGGTTAATACATTCAACGCAACCAAAACACAGACAGGGATAGAGCATATGTTTTCATTGCCTGGGGTGCCCAACAACCACAACCAGAGATAACAACCCCCCCTTTTATTTCCAATATACCCAAAAACACAGACCGGAATTTAAATTCCTTCACGTTCGAGGGTACCAATATATATATAAAAAAAACCGGAGTTTAAATCTTTTCATTACCAGGAGATCATTAAAATTGCGGACTGAAATGAAATTCTCTACATTACCAGGATGACAAAAAATTACGGACTGAAATGAAACTCTCTACATTACTAGGATAACAGTAAATTTCGGGCTGAAATGAAATTCTCTACTTTACCAGGATAACAGTAAATAGTGGACTGAAATGAAATTCTCTACTTTACCAGGATAATAGTAGATTGCGGACTGAAATGAAATTCCTTACTTTACCAGGATAACAACCAACACAACCAATAGTAAGGGAATGCAAGAGTCTATTGGGAGAGGTCATGGAGATGATCACAGGGAAAACCAACACGATGAAAGAATTCCATACACAGAGGTACCTTTGCTATAGGACGCAAGACCACAACTGCCAAGGACATCAACAGAGGTAGACGATGGATGGGTTCGTCCTTCGCTTCACCATCGTCGCATAGAAAAGCAAGGCATTGAGATCCATAGATCTTTTAACGCTAAGGTGACGACCGTAGATCAAGCTCCTAGCCGACTGCTCAGGCGAGGATTGACGAGCTAGGGATGCAAGCTAAAATATCTCAAGGTCACAATCAACACCACAGGGTGGTCACGACATGTAGGAAAACAAGGCCATTGGAGACGACAACCAAAGAGCTAGGCTAAGAAAATTTTAACTATCAGTATAAACATCCAATCTACTTACATAATCAACATGCAAATCCAATCTTAAAACCTACAACATTCTACCATTCAATGAAGAAAGCGTATCGTTGCCTGTTTGCCCGCTTTGAGTGACGTCCGCACTCAGTACAACTACCGCTCACCGACCGCCAAGACATCACCGGTACCTCCCAACCAATGCTAGGGGTACTCTTATTCCCCCTTAGCCCGTCGAGCCGCAAAGGGGCCACACACACCATTCAAAGATCTCGTCTAGCTCCCAGCTCGCCTCGCAAGGCCGAGCTACCACTCGTCTCCCAGCTGGGTATCCCAACTCCCACAAGTAAATCAGTCAAGTAGATATTTCTACAGTGTAAAGTTACGCAAACAGAAGATGATCCTTTCTCCTTCTCCTTCCTTCATTATATAGAATTTTCGACTTCCTCTCTTTCTTAAAATCGCATTTAATTAAAGTTTTTTAAATAAATTCCTAAAAATTCTTCTCCGTACAAGTGTCACCCATCCCCTTCATTCCTCTATTATTTAATTTCTTTAATTTATTAATTATCTTATTTCGCTCACCCACCTAGAGTTACTCCTAGAATCACTCCTAGGTGTCCCCAAATTCCCTTACAGGTTTTAAAGGCTTTCCCTATTATGAAATTGCTAATTCAATTTAAAATGAGAATGCTCTTTAATGGTAGATTCTTTAATAAGTTGACTTTCCGCTTTTTCCCTTAAGTTCCCCTTTTTCCATTTTTATGTTACCTCTTTTCCCTAGTTTCCTATTTTTGTATTTTTTCCTTTTTACTTAGAACTGAAAAAGGCAGGGGTGAAAATTAACCCATTTCTCCCTTTTTATATTGAATTCGTATATTTTAATCTATTCAAGTAATAAAACAATTAATTCCCTTTTCAAATTTTAATCCAACATAATTTTAATTTTTATGAATAAATTAAATTTCTTACTCCCTTCATGTTACAAGATTTAGCGAAGATCATAATTATTATTTAAGTTGTTTTTGTTTTTATTATTATTATTATTATTAAAAAAATAAATTATAGAAGACAAAATTTTACCACTAGCATAATTTAGACTTAGGCCTTAAATTTCGTACTGGGTGACATTTAATCAGGGAAATTGTTTTTAAAAATTACTTAACATGTTATTTGTCTTAGGTCCATCTAGGTTCATTCCTCTATCATTAACAACGCGACGTGCCCTTCAGGATGCACTAGGTGCTCCAAGGGTGTCACTCGCCTCATCTATTCCTTTGTGCGACGTGCCCTTCAGGATGCACTACGTGCTCCAAGGGTGCCACYTKCCATCCTCCATTTTTCTTGTGCGACGTGCCCTTCAGGATGCACAACATACTCCAAGGGTGCCACTCGCCTTTTGACTGATTTGGTAGACATCAATAACCTCTTGAGTCAACACTCCGCCAGGTGAACTTGTGGGAGACTAAGGGCATCTAAGGACTAAGTCCCCCGACTTATTGCACACCCCTTAAAATCATCGTGAGCGACTGTCGCAATCTTCCCTCATGACATCGTGTGTCCTATCGAACTAGGTAGTCATTAACCTACAGTTCGAGCCACGATGGGAGTGCTAGTATGTTGTGGCAGGGTTGTTGTCCACACCTCTCCCTCAACATCTCTGGCAGTTGTGTATGACCCCTTTACTCCATATGTGAATCTGTTCGGGAATCTATCGTCAGCCTGCATCATTAATAAATCATGTCAGAATATATCCATGTCATTTCATCCAATCAGATGCACTGATATCATAGTAAAAACAATCAAACCCCAATGGTATCACTCCCTGACTCGATCCGGAGTCCAAGGGGTTCCATTGATGCCTCAGCATCCTCTAGGTCTGTAATCCTGCACACTTAGTAAAACCAAGTCAATAGCACCAGTCTATGTCAAAGCGGTAAAACAACATGTTATCAACCCATAATGCCTCATAATCAAAATCAAAAGTTATAATAGCATAATAATCCGGATCACTTGCAAGCAAGTGTCCTCAAAGAATAAGTTTGCTCAGTGCACCAGAGCAGGATGTTACATTTTGCTGCAACAAAAAAAATGAATTGATTGAAGAAATTTATTTACCAGAGAAATTATAAGAATAAGAAATAGTACCGAAGTGGTGGATATAAGTATTTTCTTTCTTTCAACACGGTCCATTAGAAGGATATAATACTTGGGGTTGGCTACCAAATCTAAACAATTATTGACTTCCATATCTAGATAATTTTTGCTCTTATTACATACCATGAGTTGGATTTCCCACCCATAATTCCCCGAATTTCTTGTTTATGCTCTACCCGCTCGGATACCATGTGTAACGACCCTCATCAATACGTCTACAAGAAAAACAATAGTGCAAATTTGTTTTGACAAATACAGGACAACTACGATGAAAACAATTAGATGACACAACTGACAGCGAGCACCACGCCCATAGAATAGGCAAGAATAGCTAAGACTCCACACACTGGCAGAAGGGAAACTAGACGACATATGCATAGGACAACGGGGACGAACGACTACCCGCCCACCACAACAGGACCAAGGACTCTAGAAAACTCCTACGCACTAGGAGCCGACTACTGACAAGGAGACTATATTCACCCCAAAAGAAGATCGAAAAGACGCAAGATTGAGGTCATTTGAAGGAAGAGTATGCCAAGGCACGACTTCACCAATATCCCAATCAATCGTCGAGTCAAGCTATTCAATAATTACAGTCTATTTTAATCATCTATTACGAGCCCAACTTAGCATGTCTAAAATGCAAAATGACATTAAAGTGCAACCTAAATTGGCCTTAAACAAATCCATTTGCGCATTTCTAAATTAC
>JZKD02S0776569.1:824253-890312 GCA_000966675.3 Picea glauca | reverse complement strand
ATATATATATATATATATATATATATATATATATATATATATTGGTGATGATTCAAGGATCAAAGCTTGGGGTAATTCAATACAAGATATTGAATAATATTTGTTACAAGTTTAAGATCCCAATTCATTGTAGATATAGAGTTATACTTGTTGGAAGTTAGGGTTTGTGACTAATCAAGAAACTAGCCGCAAACATGTGTTTTCAATAACATAGTTATATATGAAACTTGGTAGGTCCAAATTGAATTCCACTTATTTCATTATAAGGATAACAAAAAATCATATTATAGTTCCAAGTTTTAGAATCATAAATGGAAAATTGAGCTCGTGGAAAATCTTACAAGTTTGCATATTTGAGGTACAATTCTAAACAATTTTGTATGCATATTTAAGAAGTTATTTTGGGATTGTATTTGAAGTTTGATTTTATCCCACATAATCATTTAAAATATTACAAGCGGATTGGTGTCTCCTTCGAGTAGGTGCTAGAAAACTTAGGGAGTGGGTTCTTCCTTAAAGTAGGTGCTTGTAAAATCTTGAAACTACATAAGAAAATTTTTTGTGGTTTTCTCCCAATTTGGTTTCCGCATAAAAATATATGTGCAATGTGTACGTGATGATGAAGGACATGATTAATTATTAACGTATATGTAATTCTTGAAGGTTATTATTGTTTAAATAACTCTATACTATTTCAACCCCCCTCTCATTATTCTTGAATATTCTAGTGATAGGTATTATAGTGGGTTCCCTTAGTAATAGTCTAACCACTCGAAGGAAGATCATGGATAAGAAAGCACAATTTACCAAAAATGGACCACCATTGTTTGATGGGAAATATCATTCTTTTTTTAGCATAAGAATGAGAGCATTTTTTCAAGAACATGGATTTGATGTTTGGAAAGTTGTAAGATATGGATACACTGTAATAACTTCTCCCATAACAGATAATCTTCGGAAAAAGTTCAGTAAATACATTTCAAAGGTTATAAATGTCATTCTAAGTGGTCAAACAGGTTCAAGTTTTTTTAATGTTATGCATTTTGATTCTGTGAAAAAAATATGGGACAAGCTCAAAAATGTTTATGAAGGAGATGTTAAAGTCAATGGGGACACACTTCATACTTATAAAGGACAATTTGAACATATGAGAATGAAGGAAGATGAATATATTACAACTTATTTTCTCTGAGTTGATGAAATTGTGAACACTATAATAGGACTACGAAAAAATATTGAAAATTCAATTATTGTGCAAAAGATATTGAGATCTCTCCCAATGAGATTTGACCGTAAAATTATATCTATAGAATAAAGAAAAGATTTAGCTACATTGAGCATGGATAAATTACATGGAATACTTACAACATATGTACTCAGAACATAACAAGAAAATCCATCCAGAAGGGAAGCATCCTTCAAAACCTCCAATAAGACAAGAAAGAAGAAACCAAGGTCAAAACCCTATTGTAGCAATAGTTATGATCCAAACAATGAAGAACAATCCAACTTCGTGAAAAATCTGAAAATAGGAACTGACAAGCACAAAGGTAAGCTTTCTTTCAAATTCTTTAATGGTGGAAAAGTTGGCTATTTTGCTTCCAAATTTCCTTATGCAAGGGTTTTAGATAGTTATGAAGAATAAGTTCCGAAGAAAGAAAAGAAATATCATAAAAGAGACAAGGAAATAAACAAAGGAATTTAAAAAGAATTAAAAGCCTCTATTCAAAAGTCGATAGTTCCTCATCCGAAGAAGATGATGATAGTGAAAGTTACTGAAGGAGAGTATTCTTTATGGCATTAGATATTCAAGACGAAACTACTCAAAATAATGAAGGATAGTATGAATAAGAAGGAGAAGTGAATCTTGATTAATAATTGATCAGTTCCTTAAGTGATATAAGAATAGTGAGAAAACAAAAGTCTCTAAAAGAAGAGTTAAGTAAACTGAAGGAAGGGTTTAAAAACCCTATAAATAATTCTAAAGAATCCAAGCAAACTAACAAAGATCTAAGGATTCAGTTGGAAGGAGCCAAAGTGATTGAAGAAACACTCAAGAGACAACTGGAAGAAAATAAGAAAATAACAGAGAATATGGAAGATAAAATAGTCTCACTAAGAAAGGAACTACAAAAGAAGAACATCCAACTAAATTTTGGCAGTGGCACAAAAATACTGGATGAACTCATATGCAATAAAAAAACATTATATGACAAGTATGGACATATTTACAAATAAAATAATATTGATAAGTGTTCAATCTATATGATGACATGAATCTAAGAAGAGAAAATAAGTTATGCAGATATTGTCAATGTATCCATAAAGAAAGAAGAATGCAAGCCTATAAACAAGGACATACATAAACCAAAAATAAATAATCAAGAAGAAGATCACACATTCTGAGGAACATGGAATAAAAAACAAACAATGAGGAAGACCCACGAAGAAGATCATGATTTTATAAGAACAACACTAGCTAAAATACCACCCACACCTAGGTACCAAAATATTTTTCTTGGATTTTTTTATTCTTGCAATAATTTTGGGCATAAAACCATAAATTGTAGAGCCTATGCAAAGGGTTGAAACACTTGGAGTATAAGTATCTAGGAAAATATCAAGAATAATTATGAAGGAAAATATTCCAGAAAGCCTTGTGAGGGCGTTTAACATAAATTATAACAATTTTGGTACTTTGGGTTATGAAATTGAATGCTACAAATGTAACAATTTTGAACACATAGCCAGAAATTATAGAAGTGATTTGATAGTTTCTTCAATGGAAACTAAGAAATCATAGAAGTGATTTGATAGTTTCTTCAATGGAAACTAAGAAATTACAGAAGTGATTTGATAGTTTCTTCAATGGAAACTAAGCATATTTCTTTCAATCATATAAAGGAACAACAGAGAAGTTGCAAATGGAAAAAAGAATATTTGAAGGGTGAGGAATGTGGGTTTGCCTTACAAGCCAAAAATAGAACAACCCATTGGTATATTGACAATGGATGATAAAAAAATATGACTAGAGACAAAAAAAAAATCAAACATTAAAGAAATAAAAATATGGTTCTGTCACATTTAGGAATGATAACTCAACCATAATCATAGGAAAATGCGCAATCAGTCTTGGAAACAAATATGTTGTGGAATAAAATGTCCTACTTGTTGAAAATATGAGAAATAATTTTCTAAGTGTGAGCCAAGTGTGGGATCAGGGACACACACTTATATTCAATTCAAAAGAGTGTGAAATAAGGAAAGAAGGATGAAGCAAACTAGTGGCAACAATGACAAAGACTCCAAACAACATATACATCTTGAATGAGATCGAAGAAGAAATATGTTGTTTGGGAAAATAAGATTAAATTTGGATTTGGAATAGAAGAATGGGACATATACACTTTGATAATCTTGTCAAGATCAACAAGAAGCAACATGTAAGGGAATTGCCACAAATTACAAATCCAACGAATTCTATGTGCAACCATTGTCAGCATTGAAAACAAACAAAAGTTAAATTCAAGACAGAGGAATACTCTACAACAAAACCATGGGAGATTTTACGCATTGATTCATGTGGGATGAAAAGAACAAATGGATTGGATGGTGAACAATACTTCATGATACTTATTGATGACTACACTAGAATGACGTGGTTTTATTCCTCAAGAAAAGATCAGAAGCTTTCAAATGTTTCAGGTTATTCAAGGAACAAGTTGAAAATGAAACCAATTTGAAAATAAAATGATTAAGATCATATAATTGAGGTCAGTTTACTTGAAATGGATTTAGATATTTCTGTGAAGAACAAGGAACAAAAATACAATTCTCAATAGCTAGAACACCTCAACAAAATGGAGTCGTTGGAAGGAAAAATAGAATTGTACAAGAAATGGCCAAAACCATGTTGAATGAATCCAACATAAGTGATATATTTTGGTGACAATAAACGCATAAAAGCCTTCATATCTTGAATAAAGGATTGAACAAAAGAATTAGTGATAAGACTCCAAATGAGTTATGGGAAGGAAGACTTACCAATGTCAATCATTTTAGAGTGTTTGTAAGCAATTGTTACATAAAAATGGAAGATAAGAATATTTGAAAATTTGACTTTCGGGTGGACGAAGGAATATTTGTTGGGTACTCATGAAAAATAAAATAATATAAGTTGTACAATATAAGACTCAAAAAAATAGTGGAAAAAATAAATGTAAAATTTGATGAAACAAACTTGTTGAAGACCAAGAAACAAAGAATAAATTCAAACACCTTTGAATAAGAAGAAATTGAAAAACTAAATAAAGAAAAAGAGGAAGAAGAAGAAAAGAACAATATAGAATAAGAACACGAAGAAAACAACTAGAAATATTTTCAAACACCTTCTAGGACACCTAACCGTCGGGTTTAGAAGAATCTGTCACTAAAACAAATCATTGGTGATAGAAGTGTCACAGTAGAAACCAGAATAAGAAGGCAAGCATAGACACATGAACAATGACATTTTTCATTATTGTCCACAATTGAACCAAGTAACTTCGAGGAAGCCATAAATGATGAACATTGAATCAAGGATATTGAAGAAAAACTAAATCAAATAGATAAGAATTACACATGGAAACTAGTTCCAATACCAAAGGACAAAAATGTTATTTGGACAAAATGGGTCTTCATAAACAAGCTAAATGAAGATGGACGTGTAATAAAAAACAAGCAAAGGATATGCTCAAGTTCATGGAACAGATGTTGAATAAACCTTTGTTCCCATGGACACAATGGAAGTTAGCAGAATGTTCTTGGATTATGTATGCTCCAAAAGGATCAAAGTGTATTAGATGGACGCAAACTCATCTTTTCTAAATGGAGAATTATAAGAAGTCTACAAAGAACAACTAGAAGAGTTTCTACTATCAGAAAATGAATATTATGTTTGTAGATTGAAAAAAGTCTATTGGACTTAAGCAAGCTCTAAGAGCTTGGTGCTCAATATTGAAGAAGTACTTACAACAACAAGGATTCAGAAGGGGAAATTTAGATAGTAACCTCTACAAAAAAGTGGATCAAGGAAATATGATTATTTTTGAAGTGTATGTTGATGAAATCATGTTTGGAAGTGATGATGATAGATTGAGTCAGAATTTTTCCAAGGATATGTATAATGAATTTGAAATGTACTTACTTGAGAAGTTGAATTTCTTCTTGGAACTCCATATATCTCAGCTAGATGATGGAATTTTCATTTTCCAAACCAAAGTACATCAAGGAAATGTTAAATATGTTAAAAACATAACACTGTAAATATGTGAGTACTCCTATGGTTACAAGTTGCAAATTTAGCAAAGATGATGAATCTAAAGAAGCAAATCAAAGATTCTATAGATAAATGATTGGTATTCTACTCTATGTAATAGCTTCAAGACCATATGTAATGCAATCATTTGACGAGGTCACAAGATTTCAAGTGGAACCAAAGGAAACCCATGTTCTAGCAATGAAGAGGATATTCAAATATCTTAAAGTAACAAGATATTTTGGGCTATGGCATCCAAAATGAAATGAGTTAACTATGGTCACCTACATGGATGCATATTGGGCAAGAAGTATTGATGAAAAAAGAAGTACAAGTGGAGTACATTTCTACATAGGTGACTACTTTATGTCCTAGTTGAGCAATATCCTTATCCACAACAACAGGAGAATATATTGTAACAACAACATGTTGTAGTCATATTCTCCATATGATACAAACCCTACAATAAATACAGGTGAGATATGTTGAACCTATTCTGATGAGAGCACCCTAGACCACATGAAATCATATTACTTTCAGTTGTTCATGGATATGGACCTTTCTCTTAAGTTCACTGGACACAAGGAAAGGGAGGTTTAGGAGCTTTGTTACTAGTTGTGTTTGGCATGCTCTGCATCACTTACAATCGAGACTCCATCATATTTGACATTGGTGATGCATGAGGGAGTGGGCGGCACCCATGATTTGAGGGAGGATCATTTTGTGATGCTCCCACACTAGGAGCATTCATAATTGTACGTTCTTGAGGAGAGGTGTGATGCATAGGGTCTTGAATGTGCGCCTCATTTGCACTATGGGAATCATGATCCATTTATTTTCTATATCCCACTAAGTTCTCAAGGATTAACTATGGGGGAGGTAGTTGAGCACATTCCTTGTATACCAACCGATAAGGAAGTATATGTATCCATCGAATAGGTAGACATATATATGACAAACATGGTCATGCTCTCGGATACACATTCAGGTGACATTAGTAGAGTGATGGATACAACAAAAATTACATGATACATGATTGTACATGACAATTCAATGATGGGAAATGGTATAAGGGGTATCCATCAACACACGGTAGTGTACAATGGAGTTTGGAAGCGTTTCCTCTAGGGAGACCTCCTGATAGATTCTCGAACATATCATTGAGTTGTGGTTACCCAATATCGGTGAGTGGATGGATGAACCTCAGGGAGAGGCATATCCCTTAATGATCAATCTTCATCTCGGATATCACCGAATGAGGGCCACTAAGAAGGATACTCACAAGTATGCTTCCATACTTCATTATTATTATTGTTCATTCCCTTGGGGTTGACTAACACACTAGTCACTTTCTAGTCATGTAGGTGGTGACATAGGCATCTATTGTTGTTATTTGATTCCCCCACTATATACAACAATACATGGGAGGTTCACCTGAATGAGTTCGATGAGAGAGGTGGGATTGTGGCCATGAAAAATTTCTTTCATTTCTACTTTGTGATCGGTGCACATGGTGAAGAGGGGATCTCTAGAATCTATTGGATCGGTTCAAAGAGGGTTTAGCAAGAATCATTGCGAGTGGTGAACCTCCAATTTCTTGGCGGGATCCTGGCATTCTTCAGAATAATGAATTGCATGAGTCAATCGATAGTGATTGGGATTGTACATTTTTCAGCATATGTTAGAAGGAGTTATACAGATTAGAATACATAAAGTTGATTCCTAGTACCTTGTTTCCATCAGTTGGATGCGAGATTTGGCAAGATCGAGTATGAAAACAGACTTGCAGACTTTGGTTATGTTTCCATGTGAATTGACCCGAGACAAATTAGATTTTCTCGAGAAGATTGTGTATGCTGCTCACCTTTGACTACCCATAGATGGTGGTAGCTACTGCACAACAAGTCTGAACAAAAAGTTGAAAAAGATAGTAAGATAAGAAATCTATGCAAGTTTGTAATTTTTTTGTTGAGCACTAAGATGCACTCTTGGAAAAGCCAGAAAGAATATGCACTACAATATATAAAAAGATAATCATGCTAGATTTAAAAAGGATAGATGTAATTTGAAAGAAGATAAAGTTGTATTTTAATAAATATTCTCCATGTTGATGCTATGTGAATACGTTTTTGATGCCGGAAAATTCAATGGTTGTTACTGTTTGTATATCTATATATTCCAATGGACTTCAAAGTAATAATAAAGATTGCCTACGTGCCCAAAAGAAAAGATAAGTAATGTGTCTCCTTGTGAAAATGGAGATATTGGGAGGAGCTTACTTGTGGACCATTCTTAGAGTGGGGCGTTCTTTCATGAATTAACATATTCTACTCTCGTATGTCCTTTCAAATTTCAATTCAGTACAATGATGCGTCCCCTGGAACAAACTATTCATATCCGCGCTAATTCATACTGCAGTTCCATCTGAGCAGTGACCTTCATTTGTAGAACAATTAAACGAAATTTTAATATAAAAAACGGGAATTTGGAAGAATCCAAAAGAAAGTAGTAACTGATATCCTCTGCCCGGTGCTTTGAACAACGCCACCTCTTCTTATCAGTCCATTTTCACCACAATTACTCAAGAAAATCACATTTGGCCTTCTCGTTCTTCATCGTCATTATGGTGATATCAACCAAAATTAGGTTATTTACAGAGCCATAGGCCTTTTTAGAGATAATGTGGAAGAGCTGCGAGATCCATCCAAACTCTCACATTGATAACTAGACGAGAGGTCGAGTCGATATCTCTGTTTTTAAAGTATTTGTGCAGAGTGAACTTCTCTTTCTATATATGTATATTCGCTTCTTGCATGCTGTATTCCCCTCTCAGTGCAAAAAATTAAGCACTATCCATCATGTGGTCAACACCGATTTGTAGTTTTAGCAGAAAATCAATTGTTGTGAAGTGTACATCAACTCGACCGTAACCTATGAGAATAAAAGGGTTTATTTTCTGCGCCTTTCTCTAACTCATGGCTATTGTGATCTCTCTTCCCATCTCAAATGTACATCGTGTCATGTTCTAGCATTGCATTGTCAATTATCTGATCTGTGGTTGTTGGTGTTAAACATAATGTAACCTCAACACACTGCCAGTTGTACTTTCTATTTTTGTCTTTCTTGAACCTATTTATCTCAACCTTCTTGCATTGTAACTAGGTTCAGTACTTCTTCATACATTTCAATATACTGTTCTATTCTTTTCTCTCTGCATTTCTCTTTACTTCACAATTTATCATGGTATCAGAGCTTCAGCAGTAAGCCTCTTCACACAGGCGGGAGAGCAACACGATCCTCACAACGTAGAGCTTCATGGATCTTGATAGCACACGACACAGTCTCTTTCACAAAGTTTGGAGAGTTGTCTATAATACTCTTAAAAGATCGTCGTAAGAAGCTTGCAGAGGAAGAAGAGTGTACAACGCTCAAAAGATCCAGGACGAAGAGAACGCATAAGGAGAAACTTTAAAGATTCTTGCACATTTTTTTCAAGAATCGTCAAAGATTGATGAAGAAGAGCTGCAGAACGGAAGATCATTAAAGAACTCAAAGAATTTGTTCAATTTCGTTAAAGATTGCTGCAGAAGGCACAATCGTTTAAAGATTTTTGGAAATCGCTCACATCTATCAAAGATTGTAGCAGAGAACGAAGAATTTGTGAAATTCTTTCAAATCTTTGAAAGATTCATGAATCTTTCTTCCACAGGAGTAAAGAACATGTCTCAGGTGCAAACGAACAACCATTAAGGCCGTAAGACTCGTCCTGAGAACATATCCGAAGCGGAAAACCTGTCCAGAAGGGACGAGGAGAGCGCGGAAAAGGTGAAAGAGTTTCAGCCGTCAGATCTTGCGCAAAGGACCGACAACTATTGGATCCGCAAGAAAGTGAACGAGGTTTAATTCTCTGCAACGCCAAGGCATTTTTGACCTACGGAATCCCGACATCATCTGGACCGTCCATCAAGAGACACGTGGCGAGATCCTATTCCATCACAAAATCGGTGATCGGGAGTTAGACGAGCAAAGATTGCATTCCAAAAGCTCCGATACATGATATCGCGAAATCTTGAAAAGATTACAGCCGTCCATCTTAGAGGACAGGTGGCAGCAGATCAACGCATCGTCACATCGGCATATCGGAGTTCGTGGTTTTGAAAGACCGTCGCAACAAGACTTCGAAACTCACGAAATCGCGATACGCGAAATAGTGATCAGGTCTCATCCATCCATTTGAATGGACACGTGGCGGACATCGAGGAAATTGTCGGCATTCCGGCATTTGGGGTTTCAATTTGTCAGAGAAATTTGGCGTCGCAAGTCACGAAATCGCGAAACGACGAGGACCGTCCATCTTTCAGAGACGCGTGGCGTAAATCTGAGGACTCGGGAAAAGTTCTCAAAAGGAAAGGGCCATCAGCAAATCGGGATTCGGCGTTTCGCGAATCCTGGAGACAAGAAGTACGGAACAAAACAAATCGCGAAATCACGAGGAGAAATCGGGACCTTCCATCTGTTAGGACGCGTGGAGGCGATCAAAACAATCGCAAAATTTCTCGAAAGGAAAGCGCCATCGAAAAATCGGAGATTGGGGAATCGAGGAGTTAGAGAACCTCATCATCAGAACTCATGAAATCCTAAATCACGATATCCCGATAAGATCTGGACCGTCAGATCACACAAGATCTGGACCGTCGAATTGTCCAAAGGCAATTTTTCTCATTTCGGTGATCTGAAATTCAAAGAGCCAAAAAAGCCCGTAGTGCTTTAAACATCAAAGGGGTGTGGTCACATTGCAAGGAGACTAAAAGCCAATTCAAGCCCGATAAGCTCCCTTTGGCCATCGACAAATCGATGTTTCGGCGATCGGAGGTAAATACAAAATTTCCCTCTCTTTTTTTGAATTTCTTTTTATGGCATCATCTAGCAACTTAGGACCAACTCGGGGTCCAATTCTTCTGGGAAATAATTACGATTTTTGGTCTCTTCGGATGAGATCATTCTTGCAAGCACAAGAGTGTTGGGAACCAATGGATCTTGGATATGTGGAACCAGATCCAACTGCCCTATCTGCCATGACAAATGCACAGAGAATTGCTTAGGCAACACTGAGGAACAAAGAAAATAAAGAAAAATTATGGATTCAAAACTCTGTGGATGATTCGATTTTCTCGAAAATCACAGGCGCTGGTACTTCAAAACAGGCCTGGGACATCCTCAAATCTTCCTACCAAGGAAATGACAGGGTCAAAATAGTTAAATTACAGACCTTGTGGACGCAATTCGAGACTCTAAGGATGACAGAGTCTGAAACTGTAGATTAGTTCATGACCAGAGTCATGGGAATCGTGAACCAGATCAGACTGATTGGTGAAACCATCACTGATCAACGAATTGTTGAGAAAACTCTCAGAAGTCTACCCACGAAATTTGAAATGGTTGTAACAACAATCCTTGAATCCAAGTATCTGTCAAGATTTTCAACAGATGAATTAATTGGTTCTTTGGTGACACATGAGACCAGACTCCATCTCACAGATGAGTCGATCTCCAATGCTTTCAAAACTCAATTCTCCTTCAGCAGAGGGAGAGGCAGAGGAAAAAGCATAGGTCACCAAGGAAGAGGGAGCCATCAAAGTTACCCTCACTCCAGTGGAGGTAACAGATAACAGTATACGAGTCAAAATTTCCAAGGTCAAAGACATCAACAACAACATCAACATCAAAATTTCCAGCCTTAAAGAGGTAGAGGGAGAAGATCAAATTAAAAAACAAGCATACAATGCTATTACTACAAAAAGTATGGGCACTATGAATCTGAATGTAAGAGGAAGAAAGTAGATCAGCTCTCAAACAGAGCACATGTGTCAAATCACACAGGAGAAAACTCAGGAGGTATGTTTCTTTCATGCCACAAGACTGAACATCAACCTAAAGATCTTTGGTTGCTGGACAGTGGATGCAGCAATCACATGACAGGTAACAACGAATTACTTTCATGCATTGATTCATCAATATCATCTGATATTACACTTGGAAATGATTACTTAGTCAAAGTTCAGGGAAAAGGAACTGTTCCTATTCTTACTAAACAAAATGTAAAGAAAGACATATACAATGTCTATCATGTTCCATATTTAAAACATAATTTGCTAAGTGTAGGACAACTCATTGAACATGGCTATAAGGTACTTTTTGAGGGAACATCTTGTAAGATATATGACAAAATCCCAAGCAGAAAATTAATTTATGAAACCCATATGACCCCAAATAGGATGTTTCCCCTTACCCTCAGAACTGCAAATCTGAGTCAACCATATGCACAAAGTGCATCAACCCTGAATGAAACTATGGTTTGGCATACAAGATTTGGACATATACCATTTCAGAGTCTAAGTCTTCTTCAAAGAAACTCCATGGTCAAAGGTCTACCTATATTTAAAGAGCAAATTCCCCCATGTGAGTCTTGCATACTTGGAAAACACAAGAGAACCAGTTTTCCACAGTCTTCTAATCAAGACAAACAACATCTTGAACTTGTTCACACTGACCTATGTGGACCAATGCAAACATAGTCAATAGGTGGTAGTTTTTACTTTCTAACGTTTATTGATGATTTTAGCAGGAAAATATGGATCTATTTTCTGAGACACAAGTCTGAAACATTTGGAAAATTCAAAGAATTCAAGGCAGAAGATGAAAAACAGAGTGGAAAATATATCAAAGCACCCAGGTCAGATGGAGGAGGAGAATACAACTCCAGAGAATTTGCAAATTTCTGCAAATCTCAAGGCATTATCATGCAAACAACAACCAGGTATACTCCATAGCAGAATGGAGTGGCTAAAAGGAAATATCAGACCATAATGAATATGGCAAGAACACTTCTTAAAGAGAAACACCTGCCAAATACTTTTTGGGCTGAAGCAGTAGCATGCTCAGTTTATCTCCTAAATAGATCACCAACCACAAGTCTGAAGATGAAAGTTCCCCAAGAAGCATGGAGTGGGACAAAGCTCAATGTAGCACATCTAAGGACATTTGGATGCATATCATATGCTCACATACCTTCCGAATTAAGGAAGAAACTTGATGACAGAAGTGAAAAATGTATTTTCACTGGATATAGTGAAACATCCAAAGATTATAGGCTGTACAATCCCATCACCAAGAAATTAATTCTTAGCAGAGATGTACAATTTCTAGAAAATCAATTCTGGAATGATTCAGAAAATCAGCAAGTGGAGAGTCAAAATCCATTGCTGCCAAGTTCTGAAAACACAGAAAATTCAGAACAACAAGCACCTCACACTTTTCTTCCAAGACTGCAAGTACAAAGACAACCTGAACATTCTCAGGATAACTCAACTTCCAGCAGAGAATCATTCTCTGAACCACAGAATTAGAGAACTCGAATTTTGAGAGAAATCCATCAGTAGTTGGATGACTTTGAGCAACACAATCTTTTTGCTTTAATGTCATGTCAACCTACATCCTTTAAGGAAGCAACTAAGGAGCCACATTGGGTTCAAGCCATGAACCAAGAAATTGACTCCATTGAGAAGAACAAGACATGGGATCTTGTTGATTTTCCAAGACACAAGAAGAGTATTGGTGTCAAGTGGGTTTACAAAACGAAACTCAATGAAAAAGGGAAGATTGAAAAACACAAGGAAAGACTTGTTGCCAAAGGCTTCTCACAACAACCAGGTACTGATTATGGTGAAACTTTTGCTCCAGTAGAAATATTAGATACTGTAAGGACTCTAATGGCCATAGAAGCACAACACAAATGGCAAGTATACCAGATGGATGTTAAGTCACCATTCTTGAATGGTTTCTTAGAAGAAGAAGTCTATGTCGATCAACCACCTAGATTTGAAGTCCAAGAGCACCCAACCAAAGTGTATCGGTTGAAGAAAGCCTTGTATGGATTAAAGCAAGCTCCAAGAGCTTGGTACAATAGAATTGACACTTATCTGATCAAAAGTGGTTTCAGCAGAAGCCAAAATGAGCCAACTCTTTACACCAAAATAGATCAGCACGGTAAAATTCTAATTGTATGTTTATATGTTGATGACATGATCTACACAGGAAATCTTGAGTTAACAGATTTCAAGCATGCCATGCAATCTGAGTTTGAGATGACAGATCTTGGCATACTGAAATATTTTTTAGAGATTGAGGTTCATCAATCAGCCAAAGACATTTTTGTTTGTCAGCAAAAGTATGCAGCAGACATCATCAAAAGATTTCGCATGGAAGGATGCAATCCAGCAGAAACTCCCATACCTTTAGGCACAAAGTTGAGCAAGACTGATGAAGGTCCTATAGTGGACTCTACTTTATACAAACGTTTAGTAGGCATTTTGTTGTATCTTACAGCAACTAGGCCTGACATTATGTATGCAGCCAGCCTTGTTTCCAAATTCATGGAATCACCCAAAGATTGGCATTGGAAAATGGAAAAACGAATTTTGAGATATGTTGCAGGAAATCTCAATTTTGGCTTATGGTACACTAAATCTGACAGTAATCAGCTCTCTGGTTACAAAGATAGTGACTTTGCAGGCAACCTAGATGACAGGAATAGCACATCAGGATATGTTTTTCAACTGGGCACGAACCTGATTTCATGGGCATCAAAGAAGCAGCCAATTGTATCCATATCTTCTACAGAGGCAGAGTATGTAGTTGCTACCTCAGCTTCATGTCAAGTTGTATGGCTGAGATGAATATTGACAGACATGTCACATACAGAAAAGGATCCAACTCCTATTTTCTGTGACAATACATCAACAATTGCATTATCCAAGAACCATGTGTTTCACAATAAAAGTAAACACATTGACACTCGGTTTCATTTCATACGCGAGCTAGTCAATTGTGGGGATATTGCACTACAATTTTGTGGTTCTCGAGATCATCTTGTTGATATCTTTACAAAGCCACTAGGAAAGTCAGTTTTTTATTTTCAGAGACAACACTTAGGCATAGTCAGTGTTGATGATTGTAACTGTTGAGTTTAAGAGGGAGTGTTAAACATAATGTAACCTCAACAATCTGACTCTACACTGCCAGTTGTACTGGATAGTTGTACTTTCTATTTTTGTCTTTCTTGAGCCTATTTAGCTCAACCTTCTTGCATTGTAACTAGGTTCAGTACTTCTTCATACATTTCAATATATTGTTCTATTCTTTTCTCTCTGCATTTCTCTTTACTTCACAATTTATAAGTTGGAAGCCCCAACGGTTCTCCGCACAAAATCTAAAAACCATTTTTTTGTGAAAATTTATCCAAAGGACGTGCAGTTATAAGCATAAAACTCACCAGTGATATTGTAAAATTGTTATGGTTAAGGATGATTGAATCAATCACAAGAAGTTGAGATGTGAATTTGGATACCAACAAAATTCCTACGAACATCCAATAGCTATTCACCGCTCGGCAATACATGGATTCCTATTTTTAAATGTCCATGCAAACATAAGATTAACAATATGTAAGATCCATTGATATTGAATTTCATAGGCATTGACATGATCCATCTCTTCAACCATTTGAATATTTGTGTGGATTATATGCAAAATGGAGTCAATATTGTAAAAGCTAAGTGAGTTTTAAAATCGCAAGAAAAGGCTGTGGAGAATTTGCACGATGTATGTGAGAATTTATCAGATATTACACATGTTATAGGTGTTTCTATATTGAATAGAGTCATTAATGTAAATTAATATTGATTTCAAGAAAGAGTCTTATTGTATAAAGAGAAGATAGTTGATTAGATTTTATAATGGAGTCTATAGTTGAGTTTGAGTCAAAGTAAGTTTTGGAAGTGGAAAAAAGTAAAAATGAAATGTTGTTCATTAAGTTAAACATAATGAGGGGATTAAAAGAGAGTCTTTAAAGGAAGGAGATCCTCTCCACCTTTGTATTGTAAGTTGGTGTCTAGATTTTATTGAGTTGTAGAACATTTATATCTAGAACTTGGTAGGTACAGTTCTAAACAATTTTGTATGGTGATTTAAGAAGGGATTTTGAGGTTATATTAGAAGTTTGATTTGATCATGTATCATCATTTAAAATATTACAATGAGATTGGTGTCTCCTTCTAGTAGATTCTAGAATATGTGGGGCCAAACCCACTTCGTATTTTTTTGTGGATACTATCAAGAAACAATATTACCTTGTTGGTAACTATAACAAGAAGTACATGAAATGGACCATGCTGCATCAAGAGAGGGGCCAAGCAGTGTCTAGGTTAACCAATACCTTCCATACTTTCTACACCAAGTTGGGTATCAAATAGTATAAGTTGCATTTGGTTATGAAATACCATGGAGCTCTACACATGTACATCCAAAACAAAATGGACGTTTGGACATCTCATCGCGTCACTTGGAACTTCTTATCTATATGTTGTCAAAATCGAGTAGAAATTTAGGCACAAAAAAAATGGGATTTTGGGTTTGCAAATATGCAACAACCAAAGCATGATAAAGATAACCCTAAAAAATAGTCTCCTGACAACCAATCTAGGCCACATGAAAAGAAGGGTAAGGGAAAGATGAAGAATGACACTCCGAAGTGGTGACACTTCCACCAAATCCCCTGACACAACACCAATGAATGTTGCTCAAAACAACCATTGGTGGATAAGATCAAAGAAAAAGAGAGGAACCAAGACACATAATCTGATTTAGAAAATATTGGTAGAAGATAGATGATCGATCTGCGACCACAACAATTCAACCAGAAGAAGAAGCACATCCTGAAGAGGGGGGGTGCCTCTTCCATTCAAAAATGTCAGTGAAGGGGACCCCACTGCATTTTTTTGTGGATAGAGCAAGGAAAAAGAACCTCATCTGAGTAGAGGTCGTCAAATAGTTGTGATTGTTGACAACACCACACCATCAACCATAAAACATCAGGCTTTTCTAGGTACAAAATCTCTATGTCATCTAGTAGAGTCATCTTTCCTACGACATCAAGTCCTTCAAGGATAAGGTATTTTGTGATGTTTCTCCTCTAGATGTCTATGATGTTATTTTGGTCCAACCATATATGTGGAAACATCATGATATTTATGAGTCTCAACCCCGTAGTGGCATTGTTACTCTGGGGCCAGCTCTACAGGATACCAGAGGTAGTTACAATTACTATCCCACCAAAACAATTCTTCAAGATAATATCTCATAATGCAAAATTCCTTCAGAGTCTATTCAAAAGGTAAACAGGAAGACATTGCAACCACTACAACCTTGGACCAAGACCTTTCTATCCAGTAGAAGCAGATTGCAGAAGAGAAAGAAGATATTTTTTCTTCACCTAAGACGGTGCCTACACACTGCCCAATCAATCCAAGATACGATAGGTTGGTTGAACAGATTCAACCTTGCTAGGAATAGGTTTGTGATAGCCTTCCACAAATCAAACATGACAACTTCTCCAACAAGGCATGCAACTCACAAAGATTCAGATTCAACAAACACTTTCCCCTCTCCCTTGGGCACTCAACGCAATGGATACCATTGATTCCTAAGGAGGTAGGATTGATATCGATGGATATCAGTCGCCACCCACCTCTTCCAACTAGGTCACATACATTTTTTCCATTTTTTCATTTTTTACAGTTTTTCGAGTTCCAAAATTCTTGGGCCATTTTTCAAGCCCTAAACGACGTTTTTTGTACTTTTTGGGGGGTAGATGTTGCCATCATCACGCCTTGACCCATAATAATAGAAGCTTTTCTTCTTGTATAGACCTTCTATACAAGGTATCGAATGTCCCAAATAAAGATCGTATGAAAAAGTGACGCCCGTGGGAAGTTGATGTATAAACTACCCCCATCTGGGCCTGCAAACCTTTTGTCTTTTCATCTTCTGGGGTTAGGATTTTGGATTTTACTTATGTTAAAAATTCCTTTGGAGCCTCATTGTAAAAATCATCTTCTTTCAAATGGGCATAGCCACCACATCTCTTTTGAGAGATAAGGTGCCACCATTCTAGTGAGTCTTTTGCTCTGTATTTCTATAGATTTGTACATTTCGTTCATTAATAGAAATTGTGTATTAGTTTATCCCTTTTTTATGGTTATATCTATGATATATCTTTCTTATATTATTGGATATATGATATATATCTATACATTTATTTATTATATATTTTCTCTCATTTCGTTCCGAAAATAATCTAGATCACCTCCTTGGAAACAACACCAAAAAAGTGTGAAAATTTATATTATAAATTACAAACATTAAATCATCAACCTCGACGATCATATGATTTGAAGTGAAATCAGAGGAAATGCAAGTTTATATCCTACTTATTGATGGGTCTAAATTTTTCATTTGTCAATAGTAGGGGTTACCCTCGGTAAGCAGTCCCAATTAGATCTCTCACCATTTGGAATAGGAAATCCATCTAGAATATTGTCTGGAAGAAATTTTAGTTTTGGCTTTAGCGATTGCATCCTGGTCCACCAATAAAGGTGAATGATGGATGGTTATTCAAATGGAATATGTATATGAAGACTATTTAGATGCACGGAATATGCCTAACCTACTTATACTATATCCTCACTTAGCCAGGAGAAAAGTATTCGTAAACGAATCAACAACGTCATGAAACTAACTCTAACCATAGCTTCACCCAGATAGTTGTAATGAAGAAATAAAGTTAGATAACACATACATATGAATATATAACCAGAGTAGTCTCAGTCACTATATCACATACATCAACAACTCATACACTCAAGACAATAACATAAAGAAGAATTAAAAAACTACAAGAGTGATATAGGTTGCATCATAATAGTCTATTCGAAAATGTGTCGTTACATCCCATGTGTTGGTTTAGCTGAAATTTTATTCCCTACTACCTGCGTTGTTGACCCAGAGTTCATATATTTAAGGGTACCAAAAAATCCTAAAACTATCGGCCCTTCTGGTAAACCAGAAGGAAACGTAGTACACAGAATGCACTGTGCAATCTCACCCGAGATAGCTTTAAATGGGTGGTTGCAAGAATCAGGTGTTTACAGTCTAGGACTAAGTATGAGATATGGGATCTGTATTCTGAACTATTTATTATAACTTGTGTTATGAGATACTCTTATTCTCTTTTATATTTTAACCTTCATGGCATGTTTTCTTGATATCCCAACATCAATTAACCAAGCAATATAATAACTCATTCATTCATTACACACACCGTTTAACTAATACAAATATGACAAAGATATGCATGCATTCATCACATTACACATGTATTACCCTGGTTCAACCCCTTCTGGGCTACATCCATAAAGATTTGGCTCTTGACTCTCTTATTATGGTAGCTTTGCAATCTTACATCATGCACTTACAACTCTCCTCATATGGGTAAGATATATATGAGGCAAACTATATCACACCAGTCTCCTTGGCCCGTGATCTATCTGCCCGAGACTGTATCTTGTGCTCGACACTAATATTCAATTTGGATAGTGCCCTTGATGGAATCTGTGTCGAGACCAATTAGAGGTGGTCCAAATCCTTTAGTGGTATCTGTCCCACTATTTGATCCATTCGTAGCATGCTTGGTTTTATGTAGACCATTGTATGTGCGTGTGGCATTGGGATGATTGGGTCTCGTTCTTCTACCTCCACTCTTTCGTTGGTTTGTGTTTTCTACGGATCTATGCCTCTGTTGCTACTTACTCTCTGGGCTTCCCTAAGTGTCTTGTGGAGTTGTCCCATTTCTGCCAACTCTTTTTGCAGTTTATCCCTGTGATGTGTTATGTGATCGAAGTCTTCTGCTAGACAATCCTGGACCATTTTGGGGATCATTTCTCCATCATACTCTGTGATCATATAGTATGGTGATTCTTGTTGTGCCTTTGATTTCTTGCGCATGCCTGTTGCCTATACAACTGGTCTCTTAGCTCCCCTTGGTTCTTGTGTGATGGGATTTGGGGCGGTCTCCTAACCTCCTTTAGCTGGCTTCGAATGTTCAGTGGTGTCTTTATGCCCCTTATAGCTTCCTATCGGCTTTTCCCCTTCGTTTTCTTGAGTCGGCTTGTTTTGGCCCATCCTTGGTTTCTTAGGCACTGGGATTTGTTGAGGATGTGTTTCCGACTACGTTGCTTCTCCTTCTGCAGGTCCTTCTAGTACTTTCTGGGGAATAGATTGGATCCTCCATGCATCTGGCCATTCACTGATGACCATGTCTATATCACCTTCTATGATGTAGTAGTGCATTGGTAGCAACTATTTATCTGGATCCTGCCTTGGTTGTATCCACATGGCTTGACGTGTAACCGAGAAGTTGGCGATGTCCCCATATCACGCGACAGTCTCTAGTGTTATTCTCCATGATTGGATGATAGATTATTATATGTCTCATAGGTATGCTTCAAATATGATTCCATTTTCCCTCTTATGCCTGGCCTATGGCCCGGATCTCAGTAATAGATATCTCTCTCCTGCTGGTTGTGGTCTAGTACAAAAAACTACATACTCTAGTTCCTACCATCCCATGAAGCCTATGAGGGTGAGAAGCCATGAGTAATCCAATTATGTATTGAGGTCCTATGCATCCTTGTTGTCCACTTGGAACAAGTTCATTAGATGAGGCCACTAGCTCATGAAGGTGCCTTTTGCACACTGAGCTGCAACTGTGATGATTCTCGTTCGTACTTTGTCTTTGCGACATTTTCTTAACAAGTTATAGGCTAAGATATTTGTGCCCAATTGTGTCACTACATTGTTGTTCCATTTGATTATAATGCCTCTTGTCCCCCTGGTGGTACCATATTTATTCTTCATTTCCTCTACTAATGCTTTTCCCTTGGATTTATCGTCCAGAACCAACGCGGGATCCATACCCCGGTTAGGTAGTCCTGTTATTTACATGATAATCTCAATAGTTATAGAGATGGGTCTGTCCATCCATATATCCCATCCGTGCGTTACTGCTAATAGCTACTTAATGCATGATGTCACGTACTAGCCTTTGCTAAAATGTGGAAGTTTCAGCAACCCTAAAATGCTCGTTCTATCGAGTCCAATTTCCCATTGATGTGGTTGGCTGATCGTTTCTCCAAGTTGGTTGACCAATATGTTCTGCATAAAAACCATCAGTGCAAGTTCCGGGTACTCGGTTTCATATGATACATCATGGTTAGAATACTTGAGCTTCACCTGTACTCCCTTTGGTGTGCGTGGTAGCACAATTGCTACTGTCGGTTTCTTACATGTTGAGCTCAGTATTAGAAATTTGACTTCCTGCTGTGGTGGTTGGTACGAAGTTCTAGTAACACCTAGTTTCTCCTCTATAATCCATTTTGTCTAGACCGAGGTAGGTCTCGTGGTCTCTTCTATTTGTTGACATAAGCTAGGTACCTAAGGCTCATATGGTTTCCCTTCTGATCCTTGATTATGTGCGAGTCCATTAAATTTCGCGGTTGGTTCAGTGCTTGATGGTTTCACTTACTTTTGGGTTTCTGCTTCCTCGTTCTTAAGTTCTTGTGTCACTACTGGCGTGTCCTCTTTCATGGCCTCTGCTTGTGGTTGTTCAATCTCTTCCAGTACTGGTGTAGAGTTCATCGGTGTTTTCTCTAGAGATGGGATCTCATCGATATCGATGATCTTCGTCTATTGCTGCTCATTTTATTCAAGCAGTCCTCATGACCTAGTATGAACTCTGGTCAGTCTGGTTGTCTGGCCTCATTCGACGGACTTCGGTGGTTCCATAGTGGTGATTGTCGAACATTTGTTGAGTTTGAAGGAATGTAGTGAGCTCTATGGTCTCGCTTTGTCCATTCGAGTTGTTTTTTCTCTCTCTCTATTCTCCTTTCACGAATAGACAAGTTGCTTATGTGCCAACGTGTTGTATGGGCGTGTCATGAAGCTTATTGAGGATGCTTCCTCCATGATGTGACTAATGCACAATAACTATGGGTTCAATGTCTCTACGAAATTTTCGTACATTCCATTAAGCTTACTTTTCCATTTCCATTTGGCGTATTTAATGTGATGTTCCATCAATCCTTGTTGTGTCTTAATTCCACTTAGTGTTGTCCCGTCATCCTTCTTCTTCCGACTTTCTGTTTCCTGCTCATTTTTATTTAGCATGTAACCGTTTTTCTGGCCTTTACTACATTTTTGTTTCAAGTGTCCTGTGGATTTTTCATCTCTAGCATGCTTCGTGCTTTTTATTTTTTATTTTTTTACTGCGTAATGGGTGGTCGATTGTCCTTATACAACTTCAGTCATCTCCCGTTGATCATTCCTATGAGGTATGTGCCTGCTAAATCTCTTAACTGTACAACTCCATCATCTGTTACATATTTGACCCCGTATGGTCCTAACCAATGCATTCTCAACTTTCTTGGGTGCTGAAATGATTTGTTGTCATAGAGAAATACTAGATCTCCTTCCTTGAAAGTCTTCTTCTTAATGTTTCAATCCTGTTGTGCTTTGTCTCTAGCCTTCTACACTTGTTGAAGGAATCCTGCCAGGATTTGGTCTTCCTCCATTGCTAACAGCTGGTTCAGTCTTTCCTTTATTGCACCACGTTCTATCATTTGTGCGATAGCTACTACGTGTAAGGTGGGTACTAAAAATTATAATGGCACTACCGCTTCTTGGTCGTAGACTAGTTTCAATAGTGTGGTATGTGTCAAATTCTTGCATTTCATCCTATACGCCCATAATAATACTAGTACTTTGAGGTTCCAGTCATCTTTGTTGACGTTACAGATCTTTGTCAGTGCGTTCTCAAGAATTTTCTTGAAGACTTCTACTGTGCCATTCACCTATGGATGGTACGGTGTGTTTTTCTGGTGGTGATATTCAAACTCCTCGAGCATTGTGCGGATGGTGTTATTTATGAAATGTGTGCCTTGGTATCTCATCAAAACTATCAGAACCCAAACCTAGTAATTACTTGTTCAAATAAGAAGTGCGCTACAGTCTTTTAGTGGTGCGACTTCTGCCCACCTTTTTAGGTATTTTGTCGTGGTGATGATGTATATTTCCCTTGTTCTTTTGGATAATGGGTTAATTGGTCCCACAAAGTCTATTTCCCATTTATCAAATGCTTGTAATGTCACTTGTGGTCATACAATCATCTCGTCCCTTCTGTTTGGTTTGCCTACCCTTTGACAGACATCGCATCCCTGACAGTACTCTTTCGAGTCTCTATGAATTGTTGGCCACCATAATCCTGGGCGGAGTACCTTCTGCATGGTATCTTTTCCTGCATAATTTCCTCCTAATAATACATCTTGGGATTCTGCTAAAATTCTTGGTCATTTGTGCTCTAACATGTACCTTCGTAAAAATCTATCTGCACCCATTTTATATAGGTGTCCTGCGATCGGTTGATAGTAGGTTGCCCGAACTACCAGGTTCCTCTTCTGCGTGGTGGTATATTCTTGCAGTGTGGTACCTATGCTCAAGGACTGGATGATCTTTGCAAAGTAGTCATCAACAATCTATACTGAGAATAACTGGGCATCTGAAAAGTTGTCTTCTAAGTTCGTGGGTTCTTCTCGATTTGTAACCTGTAATAGGTGGTTAGGTCCTACATTCAGTTTTCCTAGTTTGACTATTACTTCGAAGTCAAATTCTTGAAATAACAGTAACCATCAATAGATTATCCTACTCGTAGTTGTGCTAAGATAGCTCCAAGTGTTATCGTTGATGCATATACATGCACATGGAATGTCATTCCCCAGTCTGGAAATACTAATATTGGTGCAGTGACCATATTTTCCTTCAGAGTATCCAGACCGTGTTGACACTCGTTGTTCCATTGGTACTTTGCATCCTTTATTAGCATTTTCTCCATTGGTGTTGTGATTTGCTCATATCCTTTGATGAATTTGTTGTAGTATCATGTGTGTCTTAACGTCACTCATAGCTGACTGACTGTTTTTGGTGTTGGTAAATTAATGATGACTGCAATCTTTGTCGGATCGACCAATATCCCTTGTTTGCATACTATATGGCCCAATAGTATCCCAAACGGTGTTCCAAATATACATTTCTTTATGTTAAGGGATATCTGGCACTGTCTGCATCATTCTAGCATAAAGCGTAAAACTTCCACATGGTCTTTGAACATACTATAGACTGTCCAATCATCCAAGCATACTTCAAGAAACTAATGTATAAATTCTTTGAATGTTGTGATAACCAATATGGAGAATATTGTTGGTGCATTCTTCAGTCCAAATGGCATGACTATATATTGGTAAGATCCCCATTCCATCATGAACCTAGTCTTGTCTTTATCCTCTTGTGCTATCTTAATCTGATGGTAGCCTAAGAATCCATCAGTGAATGAGTAAACTTCGTGTCCCCCAACATTTTGTAACACTTCATCCATGAATAGTGTAGGGAATGGGTTGTCTAGGCATGCATCATGCAACTTCCTCAAGTTAATGCATATCCTAATCCCTCTTCCTTGTTTCTTGTCTTGTACAACCATCGGGCTTATCCATTCTGATTCCTTGACTGGTTTGATTATGCCGGCTTCGAGCATCTGATCAATCTCCTATTTTACTTTCTATTTATATATGGGGTTCAATTTATATGGTCGTTATCTAATCGGTCTCGCTTCAGGTCTGAGAGGTATGTTCATCTCTCCCAGTTCTCCTACTATTCCCTTCATTTCTATAAATGTTGTAGTAAACAGGTCGTTCTATTCGCGCAATAACTCTGTGATGATTTATATTGTTGGCTTATCCCAGTAGTCTCCAATGATGGCCATTTTGGGGTGTTCAACTATTCCGATGTTAACTTTATTTACCTTGATTGGTGTGGAAATAACTTCGGATTCTATGGGTGGTCCCTTCACAGCTCTTTCACCTTCTACTTCTTCAATCTGAATGTCATGCGGGTCATATTCATTTGGTGCTTCCTCTTGTACATGGTAACATCACAATAGTTCCTTGACTGTCTTCTTATTTTGTTGTTTCTCTTCGATAATACGTTCTATTTACGGTTCTTCAATGAATATGATTTCTATGATCTATTTCAAGGTTGCATCTATGTTGGGGTTCTCATGCTCAAATGAGAAAGTGATGGTAAATTTTTTTTGCAATGTCGTCCAATATGTAGTTCCTTTTCGCAATTCCTGATCTGTATACAAGTTTGATGGTATTCCCTCTAAAGTGTGAATGAAGTGGTGAGACCATTCCTCTGGTGGTGTAATTTTCCACCACGTTTTGCACTCCTCCAAGTGTTTCACTGGTGTCCCTACTCCTTCATATCTCCATTGTTTGTTGTTTTTATGTTCTTCGTCGAACCTTATGCGCAGTAACCGCTTACATTGGTACCAGTTTGTGATAATTTCCTTGTGTGTACCCCACCATCTTGCGAGTGTGGCCTTGAGTGATAAATCGAGTGCTATTAGCCTTTGTTTCTCTAATACTTTGTCTTCATATTGTTTCAAGAATGTTTCCAAATCATTTAGTCCGTGGAAACTGAGTGGTTCTTTGATTCCTATGCCTATCCACTGTACTGTGTGATCTATTATTGCACATATTCTTATGGATACTTCATGTAGTCTTTGCTGCCAGTTTTCTAACCCGGTGTCTGAATTTGTTGTGCATGAAGTAATTCTACGCCAACTAAGTACCCCGTCTATAGTTGGGTTTACGTAATCCTCCTTGTGCGCAATTGTTCTGTACAATTGGCCAATTTCCTCTAACTCCAAGAAAGTGGGTTCTATGAACCTTTCCTCTTTTGATGGATATAGTGGTGCTATGACCCTGTAATCTCCAAATTCAAATGTCATTTTCCTTTTATTCAAGTTAATTATGGTCTTGTTGTGAAACACCCAGTCCATACTGAGTAGTGTCGAGTACGGTGTTGTGCCATCTACTATTTCGATGACTTCAAAGTCTGCTTTAGTGCACACTCCGTCAATATCTATTGTTACTCCTTTCAGTCTCTCTATTGATAGGACCCTATGTTGGTTCGCTAGTTTTAATCAGACATTTGAGTATCCCAATGTTGACTCTCCCATGCATTCTCAGGTTTTCTTGGGTAGCACATTCACTTCGGATCCCTGGTCCAATATGATGTCTCCCATATTGAAATCCACAATGTTAGAATTCAACCTAAATTCCCTACTTGTTCCTCTTCTTGTGTGTAGATGATTGACAATTTTCGGTTCTAGATTTTGTTCTCGTCCCGTTGCTACATTTCTCTATGATGTTTTGTAATATTTTCATAAATGAAGGATCACTTAATATTTTTATGCATGACTACAAAAAGTCTTTGATAGTACTTACTTGTCCCTTGGGTGGCATTCCATTGGTATGATCCAATGATGGTGACATTTTGTATTATGGGGCTTCATGGGCTGGCTTTGTAGTGGAAGTCAAGATTATTTCCATCTTTTGAAATTATTGTATGGCTTCCTTAAAAGTCTCCTTTTCTTTTGGCGTTTTGAACTTCTTTCTTGGTTTGATGTTCTTATTTACCCATTGGTTCTGTGCGGGTTCCTGTCGGACTGCGTCGTTTCCTGTTTGCGTTCCTCCATGGGTGACTATATTGATGTTCCATCCATCCTCCCTTTCTTCGACTAAAATCCATTGAAAATTTTGATTGTTCTCATTCCTATTTTCCTAGATCTTTACCAATAGTGTCGGACATTCCTCTGTCTCATGATCAGATGTGCGAAAATACATATAAGTCGCTAGTAGAAGTGGGCATTCCCATGCATAATGCCCAAGTTTCTGACAGTTGTGACATGTGACTGGTCCTCTGCCACTTATGGAACCTCCTCTAGCTCATCCTCCTCCTCGATAGCCTTTTCGGTCCCCTCTCAATGTGTTGTACTGTGGTGCCTGATTATATTGTGCGGTATTATACTAGGGTTACATCGGGTTGTACTGCAATTGTGCATTATTTTATGGTTGTTGCACACTATTGTACTATTATTGTGCAGTGTTGTATGGAGTCGGGGCTTGATTGAATTGTGGCGCTTCTTTTCCAGTCATCATTTTGTCCTGTACCATGTATTCATCTCATTTTCCTTCCCGCATCAGCTCCATAGTTCTGCAATCTTTCTCGTCCTCACCTATTGACTTACAAAAGATGTAATAAGAATTCTTTGGGATTGTCTCGTACTTTTGCATCATCATGCAGTAATAAGGGTCATGACCTAGTTTCTTTCATATTTTGCACCATAATGCTCCTTGTGGTAGTGGGTTTGGCATGCATGTTTCCAGATACTATGTGAATGCTGGACATTTGTTCTTGTGGTGTTTTTCCATCCTGCATGTGGTGCACCAAACGACTTGTTGGTTGTCCTTGTTCTTATTGTGGTTCAACTAAAATGTTAGGTCCTTCAAATCCTCCTTCAATTATTCAATAGCTTGGTCCATCTATTGGTACTGGTTCTTTTCCAGCTGCAAGGCTTCTTGTAGAGCCTCGGCCTATGTCTAAAACTTCTACTGTCATAAGGGATATTTTAGGTGTGGGAGTAGTGTGTTGACAACCAGGTGTCGATATTTCATCTCAAACATAAGGTATTTTAACTTCCCCTTCAGTCGCTTGAATTTTTGGTCAATCTCCCATACAGAGTCTCCTGGTTTATGTCTTATATTGCTCATCTTGTTCATATACTGATCCTCTGATCTCATCTTCTAGAACTCATTAATCAATATCTTCTTAATGTCTGTCAGTGTCCTCATCATCCCAAGGGCATTGTTCATGTCTAGACTCATATACTAGTCTAGGGAGCGGTCTCTTAGCTTGATCGCTAGCTGTGCAAGTTTGGTATCTTCATTAGTGATTTTTTTTGGCTCCCAGATATTTTCACAAATGAACAAATTCTTCTCAGGGTCTTCTACTTCTTCTCCTCGAAATTCTAGAAATCTAGTAGTGGGATCATGTCCTATCATTCTAAATACTGAACTGCTACCTCCGCTGCATGGTGTAGATACTTGACTAGTACTGCCTGAACTGGCTCCTCCAGTTGTTGCTCCTATCGTAGATGTACTTCTTGCTGTCATATTTCCTCCGAACTCTGGTTGTCTAAACGATGGTGTTATCTTTGATGTATTGGTCTCACATGGGTTTATAGGTTCCATAGTGACATTAATATGGAAAGGATGGCTATCTTATCCTACGGTTCTTGGGACTCTTTTTTTCCTCTCATAAGTTGCGTGCAGGATTTTCTCAATCTGCTCCATAGCCTAGAGATCCTCTACCTATTCCTCGTCGCTTTCCAAACCCTCCCTCATGGATATGACTCTCTTCTTGGTATTCACCTTGTATTGGTATGGTACTCCTCTACACATCATTCTAGATGATGCCAAGATCCACTTAAGATGGTTCTCATCTATCAAGATCGGGTCGAAGAATTACTCTTCCTTATTTCCTTTATCCTCACCTTTGTCCATTTATCCTCTCTCTGTGAATGCTTCCCCCCTTCCCCCATGCACGCAAGGAAGTCTAGTTGTCTGATTCCATTGTCATCACACCTTTGTTATATATCAGTATTTGAATAGAAGTATACAGTGATCAAATGTACCTTCCGTGAGATCCGCATAGAAACTCCTACTCTGTTGCACTGTACGACCTCCCTGTGTCGATTGCAAACTTTGTGATGAAGCCTACCACAATACTGTCTATCAAAAATTTGACTGCACAGGTTAATTTGTTGCTCACCTGATGTAACTTCTCAACCTGTACTGGGGTCCAATCTAGCTGTCGGATCAGGTTCATTGTGTGGTTATCTTTCAAACTTAGTATCCACTCCTATAGTATCTGGGGAAAATCACAAAAAAAGACTTCGTGCAAATCCATAAACATGTATTTATCCAGATATTTGTGAGGTGTGATGCTAGGGTTTCTATTGTCTTTCTCGGCAAACTCTAGCTCTTTGGTTCTCAACTAGCCTTCGATTTCTTCTTTCGTGGGGTTCCATAGTCTCAACATTCCTTTCTAGTGGTTCAACAGTCTTTTGGATTCACTCATTATTTTCTCGTGCATTCTATATCATCTACTCATTCCTCTCTTGTTCTTCTTAACACGACAATGGAACCATTTGTTAGTTTCGCTGAACTATTTTTTCCTACCACCTACAATGTTGACCCAGGGTTCATATCTTTAAGGGTACCAACAAAGCCTAAAACTATCGGCCCTTCTGGTAAACCAAAAGGCAAAGAAGTACAAAAAATGCACTCCATAGTCTCACACGAGATAGATTTAAATGGGTCGCTGTAAGACTCGGGTGTTTATAACCTAGGACTAAGTATGAGATATGGGATTTGTATTCTGAACCATTTATTATAACTTGTGTTATGAGCTACTTTTATTCTCATTTATATTTTAACCTCGATGGCATATTTTCTTGATATCCCAACAACAATTAACCAAGCAATATAATAACTCATTCATTCATTACACACAACGTTTAACTACTAAAAATATAACAAAGATATGCATGCATTCATCACGTTACACAGGTATTACCGTGGTTCACCCCTCCTGGGATACCTCCACAAAGATTTGGCTCTTGGATCTCTTATTATGGTAGTTCTGCAATTCATGTCGTGCGCTTACAACTCTCCTCAGATGGGTAAGATCTATATGAGGAAAACTAGATCGCACCAGGATCCTCGGTCTATGGTCTAATCCTCAATATTTACCCTCTATCCTCCGCTCTAGTTTAAATTTTTTACAAATGTAGTTCATCTATTAAAAACATTACATAAAAAACTAAACTCTTTTATGATACCTGCATATCTATATTTATATCTATCGGGCTCTTCATCCATTTACACAAAACCTTACAAAAACCCTAACACTACTGTTGTTAGGTCTTCCTTCTCTGCATCCATGATTTTCTTCCTTCCATCCATCGCCTCCTTCTTGCATGCATGTGTACTATGCTTCTTACCAGTTGTTGCTTTCCTCTTGCACACTATCTTTCCCACGATGGCACTTCCATTTGTCATTCCTTTTTGTGCACGGTTTCTTTCCCACTTCAACTTACTTCCAAAACCATGTGAACAACATACATTTTACTTTAAATAGTTCATAGAAAAACAACAACACATGTGAGTTTTCCTCTGTATCAAAAGATTCCATGAGGGATTCCCAATATTAATAGTTTCAACAATAGTACATCAAATCTATGAGGGAATCTCCCTAATTTTAGTTCACCTTTTCTTCCCCAAAATAGTTTAGAAATATAGAATATTTGAAGAGAAAAAATCCCCCTTCTTTAGCTACATTTTAGTATTTATTGGGATCCAACATAAATCCTGACCTTTCTCCTACCCCCATGACCTTTCATTTCCTAGCCTTTTTCTTCATTCCCTTTGTAATGATGAGATGTAAAATATAGCAATTACATTTTGAATTTATCCTCTAACACCAGTGTACCATCATAGGTTTCTGACATGTGTACCCTATGCACCATGAAGATTGGTCTGTACATGGGAACTATTACAAGGAAAATCTCTATGGCAAGTGGTAAACCACAACAGACGAAATGACACACAAAAATTAACTCTAAACTCAAGTATGCTAGATAAATAGAAATGATAACAAGAGAAGATTAATATCCTACCTCGTTTAGACATCCGAAGAAGACCTCGACTAAGCTCATGACTGGAAGCTTGATGCCTGCAGCTTGTCCTCAACAATCAATATATACAAGCATATATAAATTATATAGAAAGTTGGCATATTATCAAGAATAATCCATTAACCTGTATAACAAATATGCCCATGGAAAGTAATGTAAATATTTGTGACATATAATTGGATGAGAAAAGAGTATTTCTATTAATGTAATCAACATAAGTGCATAGGTGCCAAACTTATGTAATGGCACATATCGGAACCAAGAAACTAAGTCCCTCTAGCTCGATCGTCACCACATCATTCCTCCACAAAGGTAAGCTCACAAGTAGTAGGAGTCAATGAGTTTATCCATCTCAAGATAGGAAGAGCTTGGGGGCTGAACATAGGAAGTTCAAACTTTCAAATACAAACAGATGTAGACACAATATGAAGTGAAATTTCTCTAGAGTGTCTTTGCTCTCAATTATGTGTGTGTTCAAGGCTCGTACAGGGCTCAATTTATAGCCTCTAAATGGAATTTAAGGGTTGGGTTGGAGCATTTCCAGTATATGGAAGGTCAAGGATCATGGATCTCATGGAAACCCGACATATTTTTAATTTTTGAGAACAAACCACGATGTATAGGGGTTGTAATGGAGAAACCTGTGTATATATGAGATGTCTAACCGGGGCCCACCTATATTGACAAAAAATTGTATTTTTATCTCCAGAGTGAACAAAATGGGGTAATGTGAGTCTGTAGAGGGAACATAAGGTCATCGAAGAAATATGAATGGAGTGTGGGAAACATTTCTATAACAGATGTCTCCTAATGTGTGAGGTCAGAAAAGAAAATGTTATTTCCGAAATACATTATAATTCCCCATTGGAGTTGCAAATTCTGTTACGAGGAATGTCTCTATAAGAAGGGGTAAACCACAATAGACAAAATGACACCCATAAATCAACTCTAAACTCAAGTATACTAGATAAACAAAAATGTTAACAAGAGAAGGTTAAGAGCCTACATCGTCCAAACATTCAAGGGAGACCTCGGTTAAGATCATGACCAAAATATTTATGTCTACAATTGTTTCTCAAAAATCAAGATATACAAGAATATATAAATTATAGAGAAAGTTAGCATATAAACTAGCATAATCCATTAACATGTATAAAAAATATGTCCATGGAAAGTAGTGTAAATATTTGCAACATATAATTGGACGAGAAAAGAGTAATTTTATTAATGAATCAATATAAGTACATAGGTGACAAAATTTTGTAGTGACATATATTGGAACCGAGAAACTAAGTCCCTCCAGATGGTCCTTCACCACTTCATTCCTCCACAAAGGCAAGCTCACAACTAGTAGCATTCAATGAGGTTCTCCATATCAATATAAGAAGAGATTGGGAGCTGAACATAAGAAGTTCATACATTCAAGGACAAAGGGATGTAGACTAAATATGAAGTGAAATTTCTTCAGAGTGTATTTTCTCTCAATGATGTGTGTGTTCAAGGCTTGTATACGGCTCAATTTATAGCCTCCAAATGGAATTCAAGGGTCGGGTTAGAGCGTTTCTAGTATAAGGAAGGTCAAGTATCATGGATATTGTGATGTGTCGTTGAAACTTGACATTTTTTAATTTTTGAGAACAAAAAGTGATACACGTGAGCTGTAATGGAGCAACCTACATATACATGATTTGTTTAACTAGGGCTCGCGTATATTGAAAAAAAAATGTATTTTTATCTCTCAAGTGAAAAAATGGGGTAATGTGAGTCTCGAGAGATAAATGGAAGGCTATCCAAGAAATATGCATGGAGTGTGGAAAAAAATTATATAACACGAACATCCTCGTTATCCAAGTTTGGCAGTCAATCATTATGGGGTTCATATGTCCTCTTCATCCATTTGCATTAGATTTTCCTTTCTACTCCTCTATCAATTTGGAAGATATTGTTACTAATTATTTTTCATCCTTCGATATATATCACATCATAGGCACATTGAGTATGACCTCATCTCAACATTTTTTATTTGGTGTCATTTATATTGCAACATATGAGTTGTCTTAAATCAATATCAAAACAAATTATTAAATTCAAGCATTTGAACCTGTAAAATTAAACACTAAGTAATTCATGTTTATTGTAAACTTCCATGAATCGTATTCCTAGTCTCTCTTCTCGCGGTTGAGGTGTTCTATTATTTCGGTGCTATAGACGAGGTGCTAGGTCCAAATCTTGAAAAATGTAGAAATTCAGCTAAGAATTTCTCAGATAATATAACTACATAAAATCATATATATCGGAAAGACATTTCCAACAATATAGAGAATGCATGAAATGGACACCAGAGTTAAAATTTATGGCTGAAATACAAAAAGAAGTCTCATGGGGTCGTGTTGTTGTTTTGGGACAATTCGCATAAAATGCTCTTCTTGGTTTATTTGCTTGCTCTTTTTTTCTGAGCTTATTTGTCTTTTTTAGTACCCAAGAATTGAACGTATTTTATTGCTATCAATATTAGGGCTAACACATGATCTCGTTTGGGAATTGACAGCGTAACGAAACCACTTTAATACTTGAAGTATAGGCAGGCGTTCTCTTCCCAAATAAAAATTTCAACAAGTTTGACATGGGATCAAAAGGTCATGGATTTAACTCGCAATGCAGTTGATTTGCACAAATTATTATCTGTACCATCTACCATGTATGCCCAACTTTTCCATTTACGGATGTGAATCGAGAGATGTTTTTCATTCATGAGAAATATATTGTTGACTCCTTCTATCATAAGCCAAACATCTTCATATAGACAATTGGCCTGGATATTTAAGCAATGTCGTCCATCTTGGTCGATCCTACAATGAAAAGTGATTAACAAGTTCTGCACTATATCCCTTAGAATAATATTCTTTTTTGAAACAATAGATGCACATTTTCAAGAGCATGGATTAGGGTGTCATGTTGAATGATGTAATTTCTCCCTCATTACTTGTTTGACTAAAACAGATAGATGGATAGAAATATTAATTGCATCGATAATATAGGTGAATTTGAATTTCTTAGGTAGGTGAATGATGGATAATTCTATAAAAATATCTCATCTCATGTATTTTGATTTCAATTTTCTATGTGAATGTGAAGGAGAGCTCAAGAGCTACATTGTTGTGTGTGTTCATACTCTGTTTTGTGAATGCTTTCCTATGCTTGAACATGAACATGGTATTAGAGTAGGAATAACACTCTTTGAATATTGGAGAGAAATTTCCAAGCTACCATAGAGAAGTTTGAAGCTTGATAAACCCACAACAAAAGCAGGGGCGTTTCAAGGAATTCTCGTGCAAAAATTTCAAGAAAAGCACTTCGAAAAACTGTGTTTTAGAGCTCAATCCTTCCCTTCCTTTGTAGACAGTGGGAACAAACTCTCTAGGTCTCCCTTAGATATTTTAGGACCCTCTACCAAGAGTTTTTGGTCATTTGGTTGCCCCTAGAACACACAGAAACAACGACGAAAAAGGAGCTCTTAAACCATTTTCTCTGGTCGCGCCCAGACTGAAGAGAAAATTCAACCAGGCAAGAAAATGTTTCGGGTTTTCTATTTTGACAAAGAAAAATACACCTTGGTCAAGTTTTAATCTAGTAATGGGGATCCGACTATCAACAACAGATTCATGGTTTCTAGAAGCAGTTTTGCGCCGTCACGAGGACCAATTTTAATGGGTATTAATTATGATGTATGGTCCATAAAAATGAAAAACAATCTCGAGTCTGAAGATTGTTGGGAAGCAATAGTTGATGGGTTCAAGGGACTGGAACTAATGGATCTACACGCCATGAAAACCACGCAAAGAAATGGTCTTGGAGAAATAAGAAAGAAGGACAACAAATCCCTGTGGCTCTTTCAACAAGGGTTAGAGGAATATATTTTTCCCAAAGTTGCAGCAAAAAATCATGCCAAGTTGGCATGTGATATTCTCGAAATCTCCTATCAAGGAATAAACAAAGTAAAAAATTCCAAGTTCCAGACACTCATGAAGATTTTTGAGACTCTTGATATGAAGGATTCTAATTATGTGGATCATTTCATGACTCACGTCATGAGCATCCTAAATCAATTGTGCACGCATGGAGAAGACATTCAAGAGAAGAAAGTCATTGAGAAGGTACTTCATGTCATTCCCGATAAGTTTAATATGGTCGTAGTTACCATAGAAGAGTCGAAATACCTGTCAACCCTCACAGTTGAAGAACTCATGGGATCTTTGTTAACCCATGAAAATAATTTCATTCGAAATATTGAATCTTTGGAGAACGCATTTCAGTCTCAAGCGTCCATAAGAAAAGGCAGAGGTCGAGGAACTATAAGAAGAGGTATACAAGGAAAATGATGCTTTCAAAAAGGAGAGGTGTCAAATTCATAATGTTCATAACATAGTGAACAGTCATAATGGAGGCACTCTCAAAACCAAAGGGGGAAAGGCATAAATTTTAATCAATTAAGATGGATTGAAAAATCAAGGATTCGGTGTTATTATTACGATAAATTTTGTTTCTACGAAAGTGAAGGGAGAAAGAAGAAATCACATATGAATAGGGGAAAAGAAAATGTTAACAACACTGAAGAAGCAACATTTGAATCAATGTTCTTCTCATGTCAAGTCACAGAAGAAGAAAACAACAATCATGATCTCTAGTTGTTGGACAATGGCTGCAACAATCACATGACACGTAACAAACATTTGTTTACTATTTTAGATAGCTCCTTCACATCTCAAATTAAATTGGGATATGATTATCAAAATAAATTTTTAGGTAAGGGTGTAATTTATGTATTGACCAAGCAAGATGAAAAGAAGGATATTCATGATGTTTATTATGTACTTGGTGTTAGACATAATCTAATGAGTGTAGGGAATATGAATGAACATGTCTATAGAGTCATTTTAAGGTTCCAAGTGTACAATCTTGGACAAACCACCCAATAAGAAAAGCATAGCTAAAGTATAAATGACCAAAAATAGAATGCTTCCTTTGATATTGAGAAATCTAAATTTTTCACAGTTATATGCCCAAAATGTGTCAAGCTCAGATGAGACTTGGTTGTGGCATCTTAGATATGGTCATTTACCATTTAATAGTCTCATTGTTTTACATAAGAAATCTATGGTCAAAGGTTTTCCCATTATAAATGAACCGAAAAACTCATGTGAGAGTTGTATTTTGGCCAAACACCAAATGGATAGTTTTCTCAATGCTTCCGACAGAGAAAAAAAACACCTTCATTTAGTGCATACAAACATTTGTTGTCCAATGAAAACTCAATCAATAGGAGGAAGATTTTATTTTCTAACATTCATTGATGATTGTATCAAGAACCCTTGGGTTTATTTTGTCAATAACAAATCAAAGACATTTAAAAAATTCAGAGAATTTAAATCTTTGACAGAGAAACAACGTGACAAATACATCAAATTACTGAGATCATATTGAGGAGTTTAGTATGACTCCAAATAATTTGCATCATATTGCATGAAACATGGGATCAAGAGACAATTTACCACAAGATACACTCCACAACATAATGGAGTATATGAAAGTAAGAATCATAAAATAATGAATATTTCTAGAAGTATGTTGAAGGCCAATAATTTTTCAAATGAATAATGGAGTGAAATAGTGTCATGTTCAGTGTATATTATGAATTTGTCACCAACTAGAAGTTTGGAAAATCAAGTCCCTCAAGAAGCATGGAGTGCTATGAAATCAAGTGTTTCTCGTTTTAATTTTTTTGGCTGTGTGGCTTATGCACATGTTCCTGAAGAGCTGAGGAGAAATCTTGATGATAGAAGTGAAAAATTAATATTTGTTGGATATAGTGAATAATCTAAATCATACAAGATGCATAATCCTATTACCAATAAATCGATATTAAGAAGAGATGTGAAATTCCAAGAAGATAAATAGTGGGATAACCAAACAAGTAAAATGATTGTAGATCGTATTCCTTCTATAAATGAAGGTAACCAGGTGGAAGCTACATGAAAACCATATTCTCCACCAAGACTTCCAATATTGCATGCACAAGGCCAAGGAGAACAAAGAGAGCATAGTCCATGTTCTTCTTCTAGCAATGATTTGGATCCCACTGTAGCAAATCTGAGGAACCAGAAAACAAGAAGATTGACAGAAATTTATGAAGAAAATGATGACATGGATCAGTAAGCATACTTTGCTATGTTATCCTATCAACCAATATACTTTGAAGAAGCAATCAAATAAGAAAAATGGGTTGATGCAATGAATGAAGAAATTGAAGTACTTGAAAGAAACGACACATGGGATCTTCTGGATCTCCCTATAGGTACAACCAACATTGGAGTTAAATGGTTGTATAAGACAAAATTCAATGAGAAATGCAAAGTAGAAAAGAAAAAGGAAATACTTGTAGAAAAAGGTTTTGCTCAACAATCTAGTATTGACTATGGACAAAAATTTGCTCCAGTAGCACGCTTGGATACTTCAGAGAAGTTTTACAAGTTGTAGTTCAAAACAAATGGCCAGATTATCAAATGGACGTTAAATTGACCTTTCTAAGTGAAATTTTACATCAAGAAGTTTATGTGTATCAACCGCCAGGATTTTAGATTAAAGGTAAAGAGTACAAGGTGTATAGATTGAAGAAAAAACTATAATGTTTGAAGCATGCTCCAAGAGCTTAGTACAGTAGCATTTATTCCTATTTTCTCAACAATGGGTTCAACATGAGAAACAATGAACCTACACTTTACACCAAAAGAGATCAGAAACGTAATATTTTAATAGTTTGTCTCTATGTTGATGACATGATTTAGACAAGAAATTTGTTGTTGAATGAATTCAAAGTAGCCATAAAAAGTGAATTTGGGATGACTGATCTCGGTCTTATGAAATATTTTATGGGAATTGAAGTTGAGAAATATGAAAAGGGAATTTTTATTTGAATATGCCACAGATATTTTAAAAAGGTTCAAAATGAACAAATGAAATCCAATAGATACACTAATTGCAAAGATGAAGGAACATCAATTGATTATACTATGTATAAGAGGCTTGTAGGAAGTCTCATGTAACTCACAACCACCATGCCAAATATTATGTATGCACTGAGCTTAATTTCAATATTTATGGAATATCCTAAAATATTTGATTGGAAAGTTGGAAAAAAAATTCTGAGGTATATTATAGTACGATAGATTATGAAATTTAGTATTCCAATTTAGAAGATGATTCACTTATTGGATATATAGATATTGATTTTGAAGGTAGCATCCATGATAGGAAAAGTACCTTTAGGTATGCATTTTTGTTGGGTATAGGTTAAATTTCATCGGCTTCAAAGAAACAACCTATCGTCACAATTTATTCTATAGAACAAGCAGTGTATATGGTAGGAGCTTCAACAATTTTTCATGCAGTGGGGTTGAGAAAAATCCTTAGTGATCTTGCAAATGAAGAGAAGGTAGCATCGATAAAAGGAAAAGTACCTTTGGGTATGCATTTTGTTGGGTATAGGTTAAATTTCATCGTCTTCAAAGAAACAACCTATTGTCACAATTTATTCAAGAGAAGAAGTAGAGTATATGTTAGGAACTTCAAAAAAATTTCATGCAGTGTGGTTGAGAAGGATCCTTAGTGATCTTGCAAATGAGGAGAAGGTAGCATAGATGATAGGCATACCTTTGCGTATGCATTTTTGTTGGCTATAAGTTAAATTTCATCGGCTTCAAAAAAACAAACTATGGTCACAATTTATTCAAGAGAAGAAAGTGTATATGGTAGGAACTTCAAAATCTTTTCATGAAGTGTGGTTGAGAAGGATCATTAGTGATCTTGCAAATGAAGAGAAGGAGCCAACTCTTATATTTTGTGGCTACATTTCAACAATTGCATTATCAAAGAATAGTATCACTAGCTATCATTTCATTCACAATCTTGTCAATGATGATAGAATCATGCTACATTTCTGTGGTTCTAAAGAACAATTAGCAATATCTTCACCAAACCATTGGGAAGAAATATTTTTGTAATAGTCAAATTAATGGGGAGTGTTGAATGATGTAATTTCTCCCACATAGTTTTTTTTTTGACTAAAACAGATAGATAGATAGGAATATTAATTGCATATAAAAAGTAGGTGAAGCTGTATTTATTCGGTAGGTGAAGGATGGAGAATTCTAGAGATACGTCATCTCATGTATTTTGATTTTAGTTTTCTATGCGAATGTGAAGGAGAGCTCAAGAAATTCATTGTTGTGTGTGTTCATACTCTGTTTTGCGAATGTTTGCCTCTGGTTGAACATGAACTTTTCAGAGTCCAAGGTTGGCGTCGTGTATTTTTACTTATATTTTGCATTGCAATGTATGGAAGAAATGCAAAGACAACTAACATATGCGATCTGCCAATATAATCTTGGATAATAAGATGGACCCTTCCATCTGTCAATCTATATAGTATTCTTTCCGTACGGGAACATTGGGATTATTCTTTTAGTCTATACAACTAAGGTAACGGATGGGAAGTTACCAATGGAATAACAACCAATAATGTGTTTGTATTCTCTTTTAATGTAGAATTGATCATAAACTTTGCCATATGAACTTCTCTCGTACACAACGTGGAATGGTTAAAAGAAGTCAGCTTCATGACAATAATCTTGATCTACGCTCCATGTAGTTTGTAGGGTGCATAGAGATGACTACATCCACCAACAACTACATGCATTGTTGTATTAAAGGTCCCTGAATAATGTGACTTTTCCTCACTAGCACAGTAATTTTCATAAACAAGGAATGGTATTTCATAGTTGTGAACATGGCCAAAGAAAGCAATGTCATCCTTGTACTTCGACCAAAGTTTTGGTAAATCTCTCTTCCAATTGCCTCTCCAAATGCACCATGAAGGGAAAGCCATGAATTTCAGAAATAGCCAAGAACTAGGTGTGAAATAATTGTTTCGTTCCTTCTTTTTAATCAGGTCCATTTCAAACTTTGCTTTGAAACCCATCGATAAGCTTCTCTAAAAGAGACGTCTTCTCGCTTCCCTAGTTGATCGAAGGCATTGCAATTTGCTATCATGTTCATCGATGACATCAGAAACGTTCTTCTCATCTCCTCGGATGCGTTCGGCGATGTTTTTCTCATGTCCTTCGATGTGTTCGACGATGTTGTTCGCACGTCCTCCGAAGAAGACATTCAGTAAAGTTTATTTCATGTCCTCCGATGAGCTTCGAAAAAGTTCTCTCATTCCCTCAGATGAGCTTCGGAAATGTTGTTAGTCTTTTGTCTGTGGAAAGGGGTGCGTGCCACTTTCTATGAGCTGTGAGACTTTACCCGTCACTTAACATTGAACTCGAAACCCTAAAATTGAACTTTCCTTATTGAATTTACTTTTTCATGGGCGTTTTCCTAAATTTCGTGGGCGTCCTCTTCCTTTGTAAATCAAGTCTGAGATTTTCCATTGCACTTGAATAATATTCTCTTTAATGGTTTTACCATTAACTCATCCATTTAGGGGAAGTTTCTGGTATATCCAAGCTGTAATAAGAATTCTATCACCATCGTTTCCTTCAATACGTATTTCTTTGTAGAGCGTTGATTAATGCGTTAACTTTGGATGAAAAGGTCGTCGGTTTAACTTTCCTATCCCAGATCTGCTTTTGGGATCGAAACGGGACTTCACTGTTACATAGAATGGTTTCCACTTGTGCCACGATTTTTTTCTTTTAATATACTTGGCCGGACAAAGGAATTTCCATCATTATGTGCGCATTCAACAGGCTCGACAGAAGAATCTTGAAATCGATGGAACATTTCATCTTGCCTAATAGGTTGAGGTGGATCTTGAGAGCTCATTTATTTTAAAGAGGCCGATATTTCAACAGTTTTCGTCAGGCGAGACACCGAACACGGCCACATGGATTTTTTCAATGTACAGGAAGATGATAAATTTCCATTTGGCAGAGAAAATGCACCAGATTCATCCTCGAAATCCTAGAGAAAATCGCTCAACACATAATCTCATCATCGTTGATGCATTGGAGGCAATTCACTCGAGAGCCAGAGTTCATTATCTCAATTTTCTCGATGGCACCAGCATACTTCTTATTTATTTTGTTGCTGACATCGAACTTCATTACTTTAACCTTGTCGATTACTTCAGAGCCCTTCCAATCAAGTTTATCGATTGAATCCGCACACTTCCCATTAAGTTTACTGAGAAAATCAGAGTATTTCCCATCATTGCCTCTGATTAGCTGCGGAGAAGTTCCTTTGAACCTTTCCTATGTGGACTGATGAGTTTCAGAGTTATTTAAATTAACTTCGCCGCTGACTTCGGAGTAGTTGTTTCCATTTTCGCCCATCAAGTGCATTGATATCTCGGCCTATATTTCTCCTCTTTCATATGCTTTGATCTTTTCGTAAATATTAAATTTAAATAATTTAAATTTTAAGCCTTAAGATGGATTGTGTGAAAGAAAACCTTTTACCCAATGTAGCTTTGAGAAGGCGAGAACCAAAGTAAACCTATGCCAACATCATTTCTAGAAGATTCAAAGACTCATACCTTACCCATACAAAGTTAGATTGGAGTGTCTTTTGTTGTGGCATGAAGAGCGCGGAGAGGAATTTTTGGCGATCCCACTAACTATTCCATTCAAGCATCCCGTTGGTGTAACAACTGCTGAGACAGGCGAGAAATCTCCCGATGATGGTTTTGACATTTGCGGACCTCAATTTTTGATTTCGTGAGAACTGCATTGGAATCGTAATGGAAAGCATCGTACAATTAGTCTATTCTGGCAATGGAAAATTTACTTCGACGAATGCTAAAAAATTTAGCTCAATAACGTTCTTTGAATGAAAGTTCAGGTCCACCGTTCGAAGTTGCTTCACTCAAAATTGATTCCGTAAGTTTCTGTGTCATCTGCGATGTACAGCGTCTTAGTTCATCCGTTGAATTTGTGTTTATGTGTTATTAGCATAGAATTATAAACCTGCAGAAACAACAAACTAACATTAGGCGCGCTTAGTACCATCTAGGAGTTGAAGGAACCAAATTTCTGTCAAGGTGTGTTTTGAAAGCCAGTAGAAGACCAACAGGTGTTGTGGTTAACTAATATGATGCTAGATGACACTTTCAAAATTCCGGTTTAGCCATATAACCAAGAAACACAAAGTAAACAAGATGACTTGGTACACAAATGCAAGCTACTGGTGATACAAATAGATCTATCATGATTGGGATCATGAAATTTATCATGAGAGATAGAAAATGAGTGATCATCTATCTAATTAGGAATGAAAATTTTAGTCATTAGACACATTTAGGAGACCGAGTGACAATGCGACGAGGATCCAAGATGGAATATGATAAGATAGTCCTCAGGATGAAATCATGTCTTGCTAACCAAGTCAATGTTAGCAAGAGGATGAAGATCATTATCGATACTCTTGGTGATGCCAAGAGGTCGACATCCTTCCACTAACGAATCAACAATGAGAGAAGGAAATTTATAAACAAGAAGTGCATCGATGAGAGAGAAACGAGCTTGTTGTTATGCAAAGCATTAGTGAAAGTGGAGGAAGTTAGTCGGTGAAGGGCATGCGTGCAATGAAGACAGTTTCATGAACATTATCGATATGTCAGAATTGATCATGCGAACTTGGTGGGTGATAAATATTGATAAATTGTGAAGCAAAGAGAAATGCAGAGAGAAAGAATAGAACAATATATTGGAATGTATGAAGAAGAGATTACAATACAATGGGAGATGGTTGAGCTAAATAGGCTCAAGCTAAACAAGAATAGAAAGTACAGCTGGCCATGACAGCTGGCAGTGTACAGTCAGACTATTGAGGTTACATTATGTTTAACACTCTCTCTTAAACTCAACAGTTACAATCATCAGCACTGATTATGCCTAAGTGTTATCTCTGAAAATCAAAAACTGACTTTCCTAGTGGCTTTGTAAAGATATCGACAAGCTGATCTCGAGAACCACAAAATTGTAGTGCAATATCCCCATTATTGACTAGCTCGTGTATGAAATGAAAACGAGTGTCAATGTGTTTATTTTTCTTGTGAAACACATGATTTTTGGATAAAGCAATTGTTGATGTATTGTCACAGAAAATAGGAGTTGGATCATTTTCTGTATGTGACATGTCTGTCAATATTCGTCTCAGCCATACAGCTTGACATGAAGCTGAGGTAGCAGCTACATACTCTGCCTCTGCAGAAGATATGGATACAATTGGTTGCTTCTTTGATGCCCATGAAATCAGGTTCGTGCTGTCATCTAGGTTGCCTGCAAAGTCACTATCTGTGTAACCATAGACTTGATAACTATCAGATTTAGTGTACCATAAACGGACATTTATTGTTCCTGCTACATATCGCAAAATTCATGTTGCCATTTTCCAATGAGAATATTTTGGTGATTCCATGAATCTGGAAACAAGGTTGGCTGCATACATAATGTCAGGCCTAGTTGCTGTAAGATACTACAAACTGCCTACTAAACTTTTGTACAGGGTAGAGTCCACTATAGGACCTTCATCATTCTTGCTCAATTTTGTGCCTAGTGGTATGGGGGTTTCTGCTAGATTTCATCCTTCCATGCAAAATCTTTTGATGATGTCTACTAGATACTTTTCCTGACAGACAAAAATGCCTTTGGTTGATTGTTCAACCTCAATTCCTAAAAAATATTTCATTATGCCAAGATCTGTCATCTCAAACTCAGATTGCATGGCATGTTTAAAATTTGTTAACTCAAGATTTCTTGTATAGATCATGTCATCAACATATAAACATACAATTAAAATTTTACCGTGCTGATATGCTTTGGCGTAAACAGTTGGCTCATTTTGACTTCTGCTGAAACCACTTTTGATCAGATAAGTGTCAATTCTACTGTACCAAGCTCTTGGAGCTTGCGTTAAGCCATACAGGACTTTCTTCAACCGATATACTTTGGCTGGGTGCTCTTGGCCTTCAAATCCAGGTGGTTGATCGACATAAACTTCTTCTTCTAAGAAACCATTCAAGAATGCTGACTTGACATCCATCTGGTATACTTGCTATTTGTGTTGTGCTACTATGGCCAATAGAGTTCTGACAGTGTCTAATTTTGCTACTGGAGCAAACGTTTCACCATAATCAGTACCTGGTTGTTGTGAGAATCCTTTGGCAACAAGTCTTTCCTTGTGCTTTTCAATCTGCCATTTTTCATTGAGTTTAGTTTTGTAAACCCACTTAACACCAATACTCTTCTTGTGTCTTGGTAAATCAACAAGATCCCATGTCTTGTTCTTCTCAATGGAGTCAATTTCTTGGTTCATGGCTTGAACCCAATGTGGCTCCTTAGCTGCTTCCTTAAAATATGTAGGTTAACATGACATTAAAGCAAAAAGATTGTTCTGTTCAAAGTCATCCAACTGCTGATGGATTTCTCTCAAACTTCGAGTTCTCTGATTTTGTGGTTCAAAGAATGATTCTTTGCTGGAAGTTGAGTTATCCTTAGAATCTGCAGGTTGCCTTTGTACCTGCAATCTTGGAAGAATAGTTTGAGGTACTTTCTCTTCTGAATTTTATGAGTTTTCAGAACTTGACAGCAATGGATTTTGACTGTCCATCTGTTCATTCTCTGAATCATTCCAGAATTGATTTTCCAGAAATCTTACATCTCCGCTGAGAATTAGTTTCTTGGTGATGGGATTGTAAAGCCTGTAAGCTTTAGATGTTTCACTATATCCAGTGAAAATATATTTCTCACTTCTATCATCAAGTTTATTCCTTAATTCAGAAGGTATGTGAGTGTATGCTATGCATCCAAATGTCCTTAGATGTTCAACATTGAGCTTTGTCCCACTCCATGCTTCTTGGGGAACTTACATCTTTAGACTGGTGGTTGGTGATCTGTTCAAGAGATAAACTGATCATGCTACTGCTTCAGCCCAAAAAATGTTTGACAAACATTTCTCTTTGAGAAGTGTTCTTGCCATATTCATTATTGTCTGATTTTTCCTTTCAGCCACTCCATTCTGTTGTGGAGTAAACATGGTTGTTGTTTGCATAACAATGCCTTGTGATTTGTAGAAATTTGCAAATTCTCTAGAGTTGTATTCTCTTCCTCCATATGACCTGAGTGCTTTTATATATTTTCCACTCTATTTTTCAGCTTCTGCCTTGAATTCTTTGAATTTTGCAAATGTTTCAGACTTGTGTCTAAGAAAATAGATCCATATTTTTCTGCTAAAATCATCAATAAACGTTAGAAAGTAAAAACTACCACCTATTGACTCTGTTTTCATTGGTCCACATAGGTCAGTGTGAACAAGTTCAAGATGTTGTTTGGCTTGATTTGATGACTGTGGAAAACTAGTTCTCTTATGTTTTCCAAGTATGCAAGACTCACATGGGGGAATTTGCTCTTTAAAGATAGGTAGAACTTTCACCACAGAGTTTTTCTGAAGAAGACTTAGACTCTGAAATGGTAGATGTCGAAATCTTGTATGCCAAACCATAGTTTCATTAAGGGTGGATGCACTTTGTGCATATGGTTGACTCAGATTTGCAGTTCTGAGGGTAAGGGGAAACATCCTATTTGGGGTCATATGGATTCCAGAGATTAATTTTCTTCTTGGGATTTTGTCAAATATCTTGCAAGATGCTCCCTCAAAAAGTACCTTATATCCATGTTCAATGAGCTGTCCTACACTTAGCAAATTATGTTTCAGATCTGGTACATGATAGACATTGTTATGTCTTTCTTTACATTCTGTTTAGTAAGAATAGGAACAGTTCCTTTTCCTTGAACTTTGACTATGTAATCTTTTCCTAGTGTAATATCAGATGAGATTGAAGAATCAATGCATGAAAGTAATTATTTGTTACCTGTCATGTGATTGCTGCATCCACTGTCCAACAACCAAGGATTTTTAGGTTGTTGCTCAGTCTTGTGACATGAGAGAAACATACCTCCTGAGTTTTCTCCCGTGTGATTTTACACATGTGCTCTACCTGAGAGCTGATCTGCTTGCTTCTTCCTGCATTTAGATTCATAGTGCCCATACTTTTTGCAGTAATAGCATTGTATGTTTTTTTTTTCATTTGATCTTCTCCCTCTGCCTCTTTGAGGCTGGAAACTCTGATGTTGATTTTGTTGCTGATGTCTTTGACCTTGGAAATTCTGATTTGGATATTGATATCTGTTACCTCCAATGGAATGAGAGTTATTTTGATTGCTCCCTCTTCCTTGGTAACCTCAGCTTCATCCTCTACCTCTCCCTCTACTAAAGGAGAATTGAGTTTTGAAAGCATTGGATATTGACTCGTTTGTGAGATGAAGTCTGGTCTCATGTGTCACCATAGAACCAATTAATTCTTCTATTGAAAATCTTGACAGATCCTTGGATTCAAGGATTGTTGTTACAACCATTTCGAATTTCTTTGGTAAATTTCTAAGAATTTTCTCAACAATCCGTTGATCAATGATGGTTTCACCAATCAGTCTGATCTGGTTCACGATTCCCATGACTCTGGTCATGAACTGATCCACATTTTCGGACTCTGTCATCCTTAGAGTTTCAAATTGCATCCACAAGGTCTGCAGTTTAACTGTTTTGACCCTATCATTTCCTTGGTAGGAAGAGTTAAGGATGTCCCAGGCCTGTTTGGAAGTACTAGCGCCTGTGATTTTTGAAAAAATCGATTCATCCACGGAATTTTGAATCCAGAATTTAGCTTTATTTTCTCTGTTTCTTTGCATTGCCTGAGCAATTCACTGTGGATTTTTCATGGCAGTGAGGGCGGCTAGATATGGTTCCACATATCCAAGATCCACTGGTTCCCAACACTCTTGTTCTTGCAAGAACCATCTCATCCGAAGAGACCAAAACTCATAATTCTTTCCCAGAAGAATCGGACACTGAGTTGGTCCTAAGTTGCTAGATGCCGCCATGAAAAAATTTCAGAAAAAAAACAGAGGGAAATGTCGTATTTACCTCCGATCGCCTAAACGTCGATTTACCGATGGCTGAAGGGAGCTTATCGGCCTTGAATTGGCCTTTGTCACCGTGCAATGTGACCACACGCTTTAATGTTAAGGTGCTACGGGCTTTTCCGGCTCTTTGTCTTTCAAATCGCCGAAATGCGAAAAATTGCCTTTGGACAATTCAACGGTCCAGATCTTGTGTGATCTGATGGTCCAGATCTTATGTGATCTGACGGTCCAGATCTTATCGGGATGTCATGAATCGGGACTTCATGAACCCTGATGACAAGTTCTTTTGACTCCTCGATTCCCCGATCTTCGATTTACCGATGGCGCTGTCCTTTCGGGACTTTTCTCGATTGCTTCGATCTGCACCATGCGTCCTCCTATGATGGATGGTCCTGATCTCTTATCACAATATCGAGGCTTCAAATGCACCGAACATCTCGTCGTTAGGATCCGTGATTTTTCGAATCCCGTAATGCCAGTGGACTTGATTCCTGCAATGCGTCCCAACAGATGGACGGCTAAAATCTGCGTCGGCAATTTTACTGTGGAGATTCCCGATCCCATGATTTTGACGAGATGACGTCAACTGGGCCCCGTGATGGAGTTTACCTCCTGTCAGGATTTCAGACTTTGGAGTTCCAAAATGCTCGTTCTTCTTATCCTTAGGATTCGTGATTTGTTGAATCTCGATGTGCCGATGGACTCTCCCCTGTTGGCAATTTTCACGAGCCCTCGGATTTACGCCACGCGTCCCCAAAAGATGGATGGTCTGTGTTGTTTCACGAGTTCGCGACTTGCGACTCCAAATTTCTCTGACAACTTGAAACTGTGATTGCCGAAATGCCGATGGTTTCCTTGATGTCCTCCACATGTCCAAAAAAATAGACGACTGCAATGTTATCACTATTTCACGAATCGCGATTTTGCGAGTTTCAAACTGGTGTTGCGACGGTCTTTCAAAACCACGAACACCAATATGCCGATTTGATGACACTTGGATCTGCTGCCACCTGTCCTCTGAGATGGATGGCTCACAAGTCCTCTCGGGATTTCGCGATATCGTGTATCGGAGTTTTTGGAGTGCAATCACCTTTGCACGTCCAACTCCCAATTCTCGATTTTGCGATGGGATAAGATCGACGGCTCATGATATTTGTCAATCCAATGGTTCAGAATGACTCGTGATTTCGTGATTTCGCGATTCACGAATTCTCACGGTAGTCTTTTGACCTTTACACTTTCCGAGTCAGCGAAATGCCGATATCTCGCCACGTGTTTCTTGACAGACAGTCCAGATGATGTTGCGACTTCACAAGTCAAGAATTTCTCCTTGGCACTCCAAAGGACTAAAGCTCGTGCACCTTCTCATTGATCCAATGGTTGTCGGTCCTCTGCGCAAGATCTAACGGCTTGAAATTCTTTTTCCTTTTTCGCCCTCTCTCTGTCCCTTCTAAACTGGTTTCCCGCTCTGGATGCGTTCGCAGGACGAATCTTACAGCTTCAATGGCGGTTATTTGCACCTGAGACGCGTTCTTTACTCCTGTGGAAGAAAGATTTGTGAATCTTTCAAAGATTTGAAAGAAATACAAGAATTCTTAGTTCACTGCTTCAATCTTTGACAGATTTGAGCGAATTTCAAAAATATTTAAACGATTTTGCCTTCTACAGGAATCTTTAGCAAATTTGAACGAATTCTTTGAATTCTTTAAAATTTCTTCCATTCTGCAGATCTTCTTCGTCAATCTTTGACGATTCTTAAAAATTACAAGAATCTTTACTGTTTCTTCTTCTGCGTTCTCTTCTTCCTCTATCTTTCGAGTGTTGTACGCTCTGCTTCCTCCGCAAGCTTCCTACGATGATATTTTGAGAGTATTGTAGACAACTCTCCAAGCCTTGTGAAAAGTCTGTGTCGCGTGCTCTCAAGATCCGTGAAGCTCTGCACTGTGAGGATCGTGTTGCTCTCCGGACTGTGTGAAAAGTCTTACTGTTGAAGCTCTGATACCATGATAAATTGTGAAGCAAAGAGAAATGCAGAGAGAAAGAATAGAACAATATATTGGAATGTATGAAGAAGATATTACAATGCAATGGGAGATGGCTGAGCTAAATAGGCTCAAGCTGAACAAGAATAGAAAGTACAGCTGGCCAGGACAACTGGCAGTGTACAGTCGGACTGTTGAGGTTACATTATGTTTAACAAATATGTGTGCCAGTGAAGTTTAGTAGAAGCGCATTGGAATATTGGCCAAGTTCAAAGAAAAGTGGTTGGTGTCTCAGCAAAGAAATCACTAACAGGCAAATGTGGAGGTGGAAGAAAAAGTGCATTTACTGGTACATTATGTATCAGTGCAAGAGGAAGGGACTTGAGAAAATGAGACTCGAAGGGTCGAAGTGAACTGAGGAGGAACTGGAAAAGATAAAGCAAGAGAGTGTGAGGAGAACTTGGTCTTAAGGAAAAAAGGTTGTGTTGTTCAAAGTCATCCATCTACTGATGGATTTCTCTCAAACTTCGAGTTCTCTGATTTTGTGGTTCAAAGAATGATTCTCTGCTGGAAGTTGAGTTATCCTGAGAATTTTCAGGTTGTCTTTGTACTTGAAATCTTGGAAGAATAGTTTGAGGTAATTGCTGTCCTGAATTTTTTGCGTTTTCAGAACTTGGCAGCAATGGATTTTGACTGTCCATTTGCTGATTTTTTGAATCATTCCAGAATTGATTTTCTAGAAATTTTACATCTCTGCTGAGAATTAGTTTCTTGGAGATTGGATTGTAAATCCTGTAATCTTTAGATGTTTCACTATATCCAGTGAAAATACATTTCTCACTTTTGTCATCAAGTTTCTTCCTTAATTCAGAAGGTATGTGAGTGTATGCTATGCATCCGAATGTCATTAGATGCGCAACATTGAGCTTTGTCCCACTCCATGCTTCTTGGGGAACTTTCATCTTTAGACTTGTGGTTGAAGATCTATTCAAGAGATAAACTGAGCATGCTACTGCTTCAGCCCAAAAAATATTTAACAAACTTTTCTCTTTGAGAAGTGTTCTTGCCATATTCATTATTGTCTGATTTTTTCTTTCAGCCACTCCATTCTGTTGTGGAGTATACCTGGTTGTTGTTTGCATGATAATGCCTTGTGATTTGCAAAAAATTGCAAATTCTCTGGAGTTGTATTCTCCTCCTCCATCTGACCTGAGTGCTTTGATATATTTGCCACTCTGTTTTTCAGCTTCTGCTTTGAATTCTTTGAATTTTGCAAAATTTTTAGACTTGTGTCTGAGAAAATAGATCCATATTTTTCTGCTAAAATCATCAATAAACGTTATAAAATAAAAGTTGCCACCTATGGACTCTGTTTTCATTGGTCCACATAGGTCAGTGTGAACAAGTTCAAGATGTTGTTTGTCTTGATTGGAAGACTGTGGAAAACTAGTTCTCTTATGTTTTCCAAGTATGCATGACTCACATGGCGGAATTTTCTCTTTAAAGATAGGAAGACCTTTGACCATGGAGTTCTTCTGCAGAATACTTTGACTCTGAAATGGTAGATGTCCAAATATTGTATGCCAAACCATTGTTTCATTCAGGGTAGATGCACTTTGTGCATATGGTTGACTCAGATTTGCAGTTCTGAGGGTAAGGGGAAACATCTTATTCTGAGTTATGTGGATTTCAGAAATCAATTTTCTGCTTGGGATTTTGTCATATATCTTGCAAGATGCTCCCTCAAAAAGTACCTTATAGCCATGTTCAATGAAATTTCCTACACTTAGCAAATTATGTTTCAGATCTGGAACATGATAGACATTGTTTATGTCTTTCTTAACATTCTGTTTAGTAAGAATAGGAACAATTCATTTTCCTTGAACTTTGACTAAATAATCATTTCCAAGTGTAATATCAGATGAGAGTGAAGAATCAATGCATGAAAGTAAATCTTTGTTACCTATCATGTGATTTATACATCCACTATCCAACAACCAGAGATCTTTAGGTTGTTGTTCAGTCTTGTGGCAGAAAAGAAACATACCTCCTGAGTTTTCTCCTGTGTGATTTGACGCATTTGCTCTGCCTGAGAGTTGATCTGCTTGCTTCTTCCTGCATTCAGATTAATAGTGCCCATACTTTTTGCAGTAATAGCATTGTATGCCTGATTTCTCATTTGATCTTCTCCCTCTGCTTCTTTGAGGCTGAAAACTCTGATTTTGATTTTGTTGGTGGTGTGCTTGGAAGTGATTATTCGGTTGTTGTTGTCTATGTCCTCCACTGGAATGAGGATTTCTATGACTTCTCCCTCTTCCTTGGTGATCTCTGCCTCACCCTGTGACTCTCCCTTTGCTAAACGAGAATTGTCTTTTGAAAGCATTGGCAATTTACTCATATGTGAGATGTAGTCTGGTCTCATGTGTGACCAGAGAACCAATTAGTTCATCTGTTCAAAAACATGATAGATCCTTGGATTCAAGGATTGTTGTTACAACCATTTCGAATTTCTTTGGTAAAATTTTGAGAATTTTCTCAACAATTTGTTGATCAGTGATGGTTTCACCGGTCAGTCTGATCTGGTTCACAATGCCCATGACTCTAGTCATGAACTAATCCACATTTTCAGACTCCGTCGTCCTTAGACTCTCGAATTGCATTCTCAAGGTCTACAGTTTAACTTTTTTGACCTTGTCATTTCCTTGGAAGGAAGATTTAAGGATGTCCCAGGCCTATTTTGAAGTACCAGTGCCTGTGATTTTGGAGAAAATCGAGTCATCCACAGAATTTTGAATCTAAAATTTAGCATTATTTTCTTTGTTTCTCTGCATTGCCTGAGCAATTTTCTACTGATTAGTCATGGCGGACAGGTCTGCTAGATCTGGTTCCACATATCCATGATCCACTGGATCCCAACACTCTTGTGCTTACAAGAAGGATCTCATCCGAAGAGACCAGAATTCATAGTTCTTTCCAAGAAGAATCGAACCCTGAGTTGGTCCTATATTGCTAGGCATTGCCATGTTTTAAAGAATTCAGCAAAACAGATAAAAAATTCTTACTTACGTGTCTCCTGCGTGTAATTTTCAGTAGCTTCAAAACTCTGCGATTCGATATTTTGCAAGTTTCAACTTCGTGATTTTTGGCTTCGAGATTTTTTCTTCAGGACTTCATTATACGAGTCCTCTGATCTCTTGTCACTCCAACCTCCAATCGCCAAAATGTCGAAGAGGGATTAATGGCCTTAGATTGGCCCTTTGTCTCCAAACAATGTGACCACATGCCTAAAGGTTAAAGCATTGTTGGCTTTTCGTGAATCGAAGAATAGAGATGCCTTTGTCGATTCTTTGTCCCTCAAATCACCGAAATCCGAAGTATCCTGGTGCTTATTCAAATGCCTTTTCAGGATTTCATGTTTCAGGACTTCGATGGTTTTGCTACTACGATCTCAGGTTCTTCGGACTCCCGGTATGCGAAATGACGAAATTCTGCCTTTGGACAATTTCAATGGTCCAGATCTTCCTGTGATTTGACGGTCCAGATCCTTTCGGGATTCTAGGTTTCGCAACTTCGCGAATCCTGTTAGCGAGCTCTGCTAACTCTTCGATGCCTCGATCTTCGATTTATCGAAATGCCGAATTGGCTTCAAGGCTCAATGATCTGTGTTTATTTTAGATGAATGAGTCAGATTATTTCGGACATTTGTGTATCGGTATTTCGCGACTCTTGAGTTTGTGATTTTGGGTTTCGGGACTTCTTGTTTCCTGATGTCAAGAACCTCTGGCTTCTCGATCTCTTGATCTCCAAAATGCCAATGGCCCTTTCCTTTCAGGACTTTCCTCGAAGGCCTAGATTATTGCCACGTCCCCTTAAGATAGACGGTCCTCGTGATTTCGCAATTTCGCGACTTGCGACTCCAAATCCTCTGTCAAGTTGAAACCTCGGTACCAAGATGTCGACGGTTTCCTCGATCTCCACCACGTGTCCAAATGAATGGACGATTGTGATCTTTTCGATATTTCAGGACTTTCATCGTGGAGTGTCGTGACCTTTCATCAATAAGACCTCCGATATCCAAAACTCCAAAATGCCGAAATGATGGCACTTGGATCTGCTGCCACTTGTCCTCTAAGATGGACGACTCATAATCCTCTCAGGATTTCGTGATACGTGATGTCGGGATTTCGTGTATCAAGGTTTTGGAGAGCAGTCTCCTTCGCTCGTCCAACTCTCGATCCCCAATTTTCTGATCGGATCAGATCAACGGCTCACGATCTATCTCGATCCAATGGTCCAGAATAACTCGTGATTTTGCAATTCAGGAATTCTTACAGCTGTCTTCTGACCTTTACACCTTGCGAGTCAGTGAAATGCTAATATCTCGCCATGTGTCTCTTGATGGACGGTCCAGATGATTTGGGGATTTCATGACTTCACAAGTCAAAATATCTCCCTTGTGCTCTAGAGGATCAGACCTCGTGCACTTTCTCGCGAATCCAACAGTTGTCGATCCTCTGCGCAAGATCTAATGGCTGAAATTCTTTCACCTTTTCCACGTCTCCTCGTCCCTTCTGAAATGGATTTTCGCCTCAGATCTTTTCAGAGGATGGATCTTACTGCTGCGCGATCTATTCTTTGCTCCTCTGACATGATCTTTGTTGTGTTTGAAGGAATTTTCTCTTGCGGAAGAAAAAATTCGTGATTCTTTCAAAGATTTGAAAGAATTTCACGAGTTCTTTGAAGCTTATCGTTATCTATTGCAATCTTTGACAGATTTGAGAGAATTCCTATAAATATTTAAACGATTATGCCTTCTGCAGGAATATTTAATGAATTTGAACGAATTTTTCGAGTTCTTCAAATGTTCCTGCGTCCTACAGCTCTTCTTCGTGAATCTTTTACGAATTTGAAAAATTTTCAAGAATCTTTACTGTTTCTCCATCTGCAGTATTCGCTTCCTCAAGATTTTGAGTGTATAGCTCTTTGCTTCCTCGCGTGATCTTCCTGCGAGGATCTTTTGAGATTATGAATGGACAACTCTCCAATCCCTATGAAAAAGACTGTGTCGCGTGCTCTCAAGATCTGTGTAAGCTCTGCGCTATTTGAGGATTGTGTTGCTCTCCAGCATGTGTGAAGAGGCTTACTACTGAAGCTCTGATACCATGATAAACTGTGAAGCAAGAAATGCAGAGAGAAAGAATAGAACAGAAAATAGTATATTAGAATATAGGAAGAAGAGTACAAAACGAGTACATGAAGAAGTTCTGAAGTTGTTCTATGCAAAGGGAAATAGCTGAGCTAAATAGACTCAAGCAAAACAAGAATAGAAATTACAGCTGGCCAAGACAGCTGGCAGTGTACAGTCAGCCTGTTGAGGTTACATTATATTTAACATTCGTGAGAGTTTTAGTACGAATAATTGGAGGCAGACACAATTTCCTATGTTAAAGAGACAGTAAGAAAAACAAATTGGTGGGAATTTTTTGCATGTACAAAAAATGGTGACACTCTTTGCATAGCCAAAATCTCTCATAGTCTTTTCTAACCGATAAGAAAAAAATGTAGATGGTCATAAAATTACTTTTAAGTTCAAAAATTATGGAAATAATGCGTAATAGTTACCTGGAAGATTCCATTGTGGCAGGCTCACTGACATTACTTGCATATCGATTACTGAAGATTATCTATTGAAAATAAAGGACAAACAATGATGAGATTTATTTCCTTAAACTGCGTCGACGATTTGGGTTAGTGTCTCTCTCATGGGGTTGATATAAGTCTGGGATAATAAATATTTTTCAGTAGGTGCATGTATACATATCTCGTAGGTGTTTCTTCACTTCCTGCAATCCTCCACAGCCTTGATGGAGTTGCCATGACATCACAGACGTTGCTCCACTACAACGGAGTTTCCATATCCCTAATGAAGATTTGGATGTCCCTTATTTTGGTCAAACTTTTATTTCCATTCCTTCATGATTTATTTAGTGCATGCTTAGAATTTGTTGGATGGGGAAAGCAATGTCCTTGTGGATGACTGGTAGCTATTGATATTTATTTGTATATTTTCTACACCTAGCTATATAATGATATCCATTTTGGTTTTCAACCTTTATACTTTGACACTTCACCCTTCACATGAGTACCTACATTAGTGTGTGGATGGTTCCCCCATTACATAGGATCTTCTCACCATCCAATATGTAAGAATTACCATTGATTAATGACTATGTTCATTCATGGTTGGATTTATATGAAAATATTCTAAAACAGTCCTAATTCATATTAAAATAGAGACCAATAATTGTGGTCGTGATCTAGGAAAGAGATGCAAGTTGATTCATGCTTGTTTCCAATGTGAAGGTACCTCCTATGAAAGACAATTAATGGTGAGATGTATGTATTTTATTAGATACAAATAAGAATCATGATATAAACAAAAATTAGAGAATGAACTACCTCGAGATGGAAAGGGCGATGAGGAATGATAGAAAAAAGAAGAGATGCATTCAAAATTAGGAGATGAACTAAGCCTAAAATGTGCTACATCTAAAAAATAAAAGTTTGGATAAATGAAGATCAAATAAATGTAGTCAGAAAAGATAGTAAACTGAGAAAGAGATCTTATTTGAGTGTTTATAGTATCTTTAAGGAGTTTCATGGATTCCAACTAGCCACAAATTTTCAGCCTCTTGATAAGACTAATCTGTGAGAAATATTACACACATTTTATTTCATTCATATGGGTTTTAGTGCTGGCGATGACTACTGATTCTTCATCATGATTTTTTGAAATCTTCGAGTTCAATTTTGTGGCCTTGTGCTTCAAGGGGAAAAGGTTGGCCATAACTCCAATTTGTTGTCTATTAGATTTATCTTCTTTGGCCTTGTGTGATATTTATTTCCTCTCCACTTCTTCCAACTCCAAAACTTATGCTACAACATGATATGCATGTTTCATGATAAATGGAAATTATTTGAATACATGAGTCTTCCTTAAACATTTCAAATGAATATATCTTTACTTGATCAAAATATATTTGGAAATATTCCCTTTGGGTAGAAAATGAATATAGCTATGATGATCCTCAGTTTTTTGATAACCAAGTGTGCTTGACAGAAATTTGATTCATCAATATCCTTGAGATTAGATATCACTGCGATTGAATCATTAAAGGGGCAGTGAAACTTAATGACTTGTTCCTCGAGGATAAGCACCCCCTCTATCATAGAGTAACAATCACTTCAATGATTTCTTGTTCAATAGACACAATCCTCAGAAAGGTTGTGAACATACAATGTGATTCCTTCAATCCAGTTTCAATATTTGTCAACCTCTAAAGTATTCCTTAACAAATGTTCTTTCATAATTTTGGGGTAATTGGTTGTCCAACTATCAACATCAAATCAAGTGATGTGAAAATAAGTGAATATTGCAGTCTAAAAGGATTCCTGCACATGGTTTCCTCATGAATATGGACGAAAATCATTGTTGATCCAAGCTTTTAGTCAACCAAAATTGGATAGAAATAAAAGAAAAACAAGAAAGCTTCGATGAAAATAAAATTGAACTAAAGTAAACCTTCATGAATTGCAAACTAGACTAATCGTAGTTGGTGGTGTTTATTGAATAAACCAAGATAAATCCAAATCTATGTTATTCAAATGAAAACAAAAGAAAACATATCAGTTATGCATGGACAAAGGAAATAAATGAATTATGCTAATCCTACTCCTAACGTATCCTACACTGCCTGACAGAATGCTAATTGTAGGTGTAGTGTTAGTGAAGACGATCAAGTAACTCTAAACATGTAACCCCATATTCATTGAATGCCAACTGCAGAGAATGAAGCATTAAGGCATGAAAGATAGGAGGGATTGAATCAAGCAAGTTTCCACTCAACTATTTGAATTTGGTGGTGTTATGATTCAAGATACAGGTATACATGTAGTATTCCTCCAACCAAGACTCAATTCCATCATAGAATTTACAATGATATTCATATGATGGTTGGAAAGAAATAGAAAACGAGTGACATACTTGATGAGACTAAAAAATGAACTTTGTGTGAAATGTACCTTGTGAGAGAGTTTTGAAGTGGGTGGGGGTGGCATTGTTCATTCGAGGTGTCAAAGTAAGATAATGATCACTTGACATAACCATCGGTTGAAATTGGAGTGTCTCACACTATCGATGAAAATCTCCATGGGTCCAAATTTTACATACTCTGCATTTTGACAAAAGAGATAATAGCTAATTTTTCGAGGGAAACATTGGGCAAAATATGACTCCAGAGATTATACTATGACATCAAATAAATCATGTGATGAGTGTTGGATTATTAATATAGAATCTAATCAAGAGAAATGTATTTTCTCCTAAGGATTAATATATAATTATAGAGTGGATTGAAATGATAAAGGGCCTTGGATTGGCTCAATATTTCACATGCCTTGTATGGTGATAGGTTGTGAATTCGATGTGATCTCTTCATGTATATCCAAGAACTAGTTATCCTTTACTCACTTTGTATTTTATATGATTAGCATTGGTGCATTAAGGTCAAAAATATCAAATTGTATAAGACCAACAAATCATAGGTGGCTACACACATTCAATTATGGAACACAAAGGTAGTTGTCGAAAATGGGGTCATCAGATTGTGATTTATTATGTTTGAGAAATCCAGATTGCAAATGATTGATAACATTGTGTGTCATGGATGGACGACCAAGGATAGAATGATTGATTGATCAAGGATGGGAACTCTTTGGTTTTTGGTTTATCACTCAATTTTTCATCATTAAAAGAGAAATATGAAGAGTGTAATGCATGATAAATAGATGGGTGCTCATGTGGGTGATTATTATTGAACAAATTTGTATAAAGTAAATTAATATCTTCAAATTTTGAAAGTGATAGGATTTATTCAATGAGGGATTCATCACAAAAAAAATTATATTCATGATTTTACAAAAAAAATTATATTTCTGATAAAGATTCTCCCATAGCCATGACACAGTGCGGGTTAGATATTGTGTACCCCCTATCTTTTGTGATCAGACCCTAATATTGTGAATGAGAGATGGTTTGATAATCCAAATCACACTCTTAGGAAATAGAGGCAAGATATGAAAACCAATTAAGGATTTGTTGATCTAAGGGTTTGTCATCTTCAGGAAATGTACAATAAATCTCCATAACTCTTAGAAATAATTTATCCACACATTTGTTTTTTAGCCTAGGGATTTATGAAAGTTGATGAAATAGTTCATTATAGACATAATCTCCATGAGAAGCAATAAACATTTCCATAAATTGTTTCCATCTATGATTTGATTTTGTTGGCAATGTCCTAAACCAAGTTTTAATTCACCCTTCGAATGTGAGGATGTATAGTACACATATTTCATTGTCCTAAACAATATTTAGATTCCAATGAGTGATTTCAAACTAATTAAGGTGCATGAGTGCATAGACATTCCCTTAACCATTGAATTTTGGATTTGACAAGAGATTAAGTGTCTCAATTGAGATGCCTTTTTTTGTTAGAGAATACTCAATGGGTTATCCCATATAGAGGTATGGAGAAGAGGCATGGGATAGTTAAAATTTAAGTTAAGGGACTCCACATTGGAAGGCTTATCATGTGCCCCTCCCTCTAGCACCATCTCTGTTGATGGGTCTAAAATTTCCCTTTGTCAACACCAAGGTTACTCAATTAGAAGCTCTCGAGTCATATTTTCACTAAGTATTGTTTGTACCATACTTTTCACCATGTGGAGTCATATTTTGCTAAATGTTTCCCTCAAACAATATGTGTCACCATTTGGAATAGATAACCCATTCTAATTGCGACCTAGACGACGATGAAGGTGAATTATGGATGATTATGCAAACAAAAGATGTATATGAAGGATATGTATATGCACAAAAGAAATCTAAACTACTTCTACTCTATCCTAGCTTAGCCATGAGAAAATTATTGGTAACTAAATGAGAAATGACATGAAACTTACTCTAGCAATAGCTTCACCTAGATAGATGTAATGAAGAAATAGAGTTATATAATACATGCATATGAATATAAAACTACATTGGTCTATGTCACTATATCACATATATTGGTAGTTCATACGCTTAATATAATAACATAAGGAAGAATAATAAAACTACAAGAGTGATATAAAGGGCATCAAAATAGTCTATTAACAAATGTGTCCTTATAGCCCATGTGAATAACATACATTTTTATTAAAATAGTTCAGATCAAAACAAAAACACTATTGAGCTTTTTTCTCTATGAGGGTTTCTCAATATTAATAGTTTCAACAGTAGTACATCAAATCTCCAAGGAAATCTCCTCAACTTTAGTTGACATTATCTTTCCCAAAATAGTTTAGAAATATACAATGTTTGAAGAGCAAAAATCCCTCTTCTTTGAGTACAATTTTAGTATTTATTAGGGCTCAACATGACTCTTGTCCTTTCTCCTATCTCCATGACCTTTCATTTCCCAACCTTTGTCTTTATTCCCTTTGTAATGATGAGAGGGAAAAGAAACTAGTTACATTTCAAATTTCCATCATCGATTTTTACCATACTTACTATGTGCAAGATGACGATTGGTATGGACATGGGAACATTCTCCTTATCCAAGTTTGGTAGTTGATCGTCATAGGGTTCATATTTTCATGAGATTTTCCTTTCTATTCCTCTATCATTGTGGAAACTATTGTTAGTGTTGCTATGTTGTCCTTAGTTGTAGATTGCATTGCAAGGACTATGAGTATGACCTCTTCTTAGCATTGGTTATTTGATGCCATTTATCATGAGACAGACTATTGGTCTCAAATCAATCTCAAAACAAATTATTAAATTTAAACATTTGAACCTACAAACTGAAACACTAAGTAATTCATATTTAGTGTAAACTTCCCTAATAGTATTCCTGATCGTAAAAGGTATAAAGAACCAACGCATGAAATGGACACAAGAGTCAAAAGTTAAAGCAGTCTCGTGGGGTCATGTTGTTGTTTTGGGACAATTCACACAAACTGGTCATCTTGGTGTATTTGCTTGCTCGTTGTTTATGAGTTTCTTTGTATTTTTTTAGTCCCCTGTAATTGCACGTCAATGTATAGTCCGCCATTCTCTAGCCAATCGAAAATTTCAACACATTTGGCATCGAATCAACAGGTTGTGGGTTTAACTCCAATCACAGTTAATTTTCACTAAGTATTGTTTGTACCATCTACGATATATGACCAACTTTTCCATTTACGGATATGAAGCCAGATATGTTTTGCATTCGTGAGAAAGTTGTTGCTGACTCATATCATAAGCCAAACATCCTCATCTAGACAATGGGCCCGGATATTCAATCGATGTCCTCCATCTTGGCCAATCCTACAATGGCAAGTGATTGAAAAGTTCCGCACGATAGCCCTTAGAATAATATTCTTTTTGAAAATAACAGAGCCGCGCTGTCAAGAGCACGAATTCAGGTTTCAGAGCCAAGGAATGGTGCGTTCTAGTTTTACTTATATTTTGCATTCCAAAGTATGCAAGAAATGCAAATCCAACCAGCATATGCGATCTGTCAATTTATATAAATAGAAATTGAAAGCTCATCCATTGCACAGGAATAACACACAAACAATAGATTGTATTATTCCCTTGTTATACACATACATAGCTACATATATAGTTGGATTCAGATCCAACCGATTCCATACTTGGAGGGAGTGGTTGAGAGAATATTTCAACAACTCCAACAAACCAAAACCAACTCCAAATTGATCATTAATTATAACACCCTCCCTTAATGATTACATTACAAATAAACCACATATTACAATTCTCAAATTACAACATATATCTCTGTCTGATCTGGTCTTCATCAACACTCTCACCCACTCTGAAATCTCTTGGTTTATGCTCTTTCTTCTCCACAACTTCGAGCTTCCCTCTCGACTCATTTAAAGTCAAAACGCTTCTGACCATCTGTGACGTTCTTTGCAGAACTGATGCTTCTCGACCTCCCGAAGGACAATCTTGATACTGAACCATTTTATGGATACACTTTCATCTGTAAAATCCCTCCAAAAAGAAAATTTTGACAGTTATATAGGACAGTGATCTTAATACGAAATGTTTTCAACAGTCAATAATACAATTGACCTGTCTCATTCACAAACATACAAATATAACTATTTGTTTCTGAAGCACCGAAATACAACAAGAATCAAGAGTTTACATTTTTTTTTTCTTAATAAAACTCCACACTTAATAAACACAACAAACTTAACACATAGATCCCTTCAGCGATTTAAGAGACTGAAAACCTCGACATGTGGTTGCGACTGATACATCAACCAATTTGGCAGTAAATCTGAAAGAATTTAAAATATGTTGAAGTATCTCCCTGAGTGGCATCCCTACAAGCACGCTGACATATTTCATTAACATCAGCTCCACTGAACAACAACGGATTGATGGCAGCAAATCGTCCACAGCTGCTCTATTTCTTGACCACGGTGCAAGGGTTTGGCAACCTCCAATAGATCGTGCACTCTAATTCTCAGACAACGATCTGGTCACGCGCAGCGATGACTCCTTCACGCTCTACCTCCGTTTGATTTTCTTTGAATCTGGTAGCGGTTCTCTTTATATCAGCCACTAAACACAAAACACTCTCCTACACTACATATATACAAATTATCAGCTTGCAATCTATCTCATTTTCCAACTCCTCTCGTGAGAGAGTCAAGGCTGTCCTTGCTCTGATACCAAAATAGAAATTGAAAGCTCAACCATTGCACAGGAATAACACACAAACAATAGATTGTATTATTCTCTTGTTACACACATACATAGCTACATATATAGCTGAATTCAGATCCAACCGATTCCATACTTGGAGAGAGTGGTTGAGAGAATATCTCAACAACTCCAACAAACCAAAACCAACTCCAAATTAATCATTAATTCTAACATATATAATATGCCTTCCATATGGGGACATTGGGATTATTCTTTTAGTCTATACAGCTAAGGTAATGGATAGGAAGTTTCCAATGGAATCACAACCAATAATGTCTTTTTATTTTCTTGTGATCTAGAATTAATCATATACTTTCCCATCTGAGCTTCTCTCGTACTCAAACAACAACGTGGAATGGTTAAAATAAATCAACTTCATGACCATAATATTGATCTTTGAAGATGCTTAAAGTAGTTTGTAGGGAACATACTCCGAAAGATGACTACCACCACCAACTACATGAATTGTTGCATTAAGGGTTCCTGAATAATGTGACTTTTCCTCACTGACACAGTAATCTTCGTAAACATGGCAGGATCTTTTATAGTTGTGAACATGTCCAAAGAGAGCAATGTCAACCTTGTACAGCCGCGAAAGTTTTGATAAATCTCTCTTCCCATTGCCTCTCCAAATGCTCCATGAAGGGAAAGCAATTAATTTGGGGAATAACCAATAACTCGGTGTGAAATAACGAGAAGCCGTGATTGCTTTTGTCTGTCAGCAGATGCTAAACCTTCCTCAATGAATTTTTATTGTTTCGTTCCTTCTTACTATTAAAGTCCATATCAAAGTTTGCTTCGAAACCCATTGACAAGATTCTCAAAAGGAGATGTCTCGTTAGTGTCCTGGTTGATCGGAGTCGTTCCTATCATGTTCTCTAATGAATTCGGCAATGTTCTTCTCATCTCCTCCGACGCATTTGGCGGTGTTGTTCTCATGTCCTTCGATGTGTTCAGCGACCTTGTTTTCACATACGTCGAAGACATTCATCACAGTTTCTTTCATGCCCTCCGATGAGATTTGGAAAAGTTCTTTTCATTCCCTCCGATGAGATTCGGCACTGTTGTTAGCATGGCCGTCGGTCTGGACCTTTTCTGTGAGCTGTGAGACTTTACCCTTCGTGAAACATTGAACTTGAAACCCTAAAATTGACATTTCCTTATTGAATTTACTTTGCCAAGGGTGTTTTCCTAAATCTTGTGGGGATTCTCTTCCTTGCCAAATCAAGTTAGAGATTTTTGGTTTCACTTAAATACTAACAACAACAACAATTTTATAAAAGTAGTTGATATAAGTGGATCCATGTCAATAGTTTGAAAAGATTAAAAATAGTGTAATATGTCTATATCAACCACTTTTATAAAATGGTTGTTGCAACTGCCAACATACCTTGACCACTATTATTAATCCATTAATACATAGTTAATGTATTAATTAATTTAATATTAATTTAATATATAATAAAAATAATAATATATAAATGCAATATATAAATTAAAATAATAATTTACTTTAATGTATAATGTAACATATTAATTGATTTATACATTAATAATGGATTAAATACTTCAATAAATACATTAAATGCATTAATAAATACATTACTAAAGTATTTTAATAGATTAATAAATTATTAATACAATAATAATGTAATAATATATTGACACTACTTGTCCTTGAGGTGTAGGACAGTCGGTGACGGAGTGTGTTGTTAAGCCACTTCATGTTGTTAAAGTCATCGGTTCCTGCCGGGACAAAAAATCCAACCATGTTAAGGGTTGGTGTGGCTCAGGCCAGGTGCGATCCCCGGGTGATTTTGACGGCTTAGATGCCCCTGAGTCGCGGTTTTTCAGGCCACAGGTTAATCGCGTAGCCAACAGGTCTCGCACAAATTAACAAACAAATATATATATATATATATTGACACTACTTTAATGTATAAATTAAAGTATTAATACATTAATAATGTAATGATGCATTAATGGATTGATGTAATATATAAATTGAAGAAATAATTTACATTAGTGTATAAAGTAATATATAATTTAATTGATACATGGATACTATAATGTATAAGTTATAGTATTAATACATTAATAAAGTAGTAATATATTCACATTACCTTATTGTATAAGTTAAAGTATTAATGCATTAATAATGTAATGATACATTAATGGGATGATGCAATATATATATTGAAGTATTAATTTACATTAGTGTAAAAAGTAACATATAAATTAATTGATACATGAATAATGTAATGTGTTAATTAATTTATACATTAATATATTATTAATTAATAGATTGCTAATGTATTAATACACTAATAAAATAATACATTAATAATATATTAAGTTCATCAATAAATACATTAAATGCATTAGTAAATACATTATTGAAGTATTAATACAGTAATTGTGCAATACATTAATAACAAATAAATAAAGTAGACCAAGCCAAACCCTTTGTTGGTGTCTGAGACCCCTTTGTTTGTGTATGAGACCCCCTTGTTTGTGGGACATGAGAGCCCCTCCATGCAGGGATTTGACTACTAAATCGTACAAATATATGCATGCCCTATCCTCTTTTGGATTTGAACCTATGAGCTCCAAGGAGAAAACACATGTTCTCAACCTCTAAGCCCACTCAAGTGCTATGAATTAAAGTGATGATGATGATGATGATGATGATGATGATGATGATGATTAATGTCCACTAAGACCGAATTGGTCTATGAGACCTCAAGAGGATAAGTCATTACTTGTGATTCTTTAGAATTTTGTTTTTGTGCTCAAAAAGCATTAAGAGAAGCTTTCCAAGATTAATAACAATGTAATGTAGTAATTAATAAATGTATTAATACATTATAATACAATGCTAAAGTATTAATACACTAATAAAGTAATACAGTAATGATACATTATTAAAGTAGTAATTCATTATAAAAGAACTAATATGTTAATACATTTATTGAAAATCACCATAGTTAATTATGGTTGACCAAGAAATCATTGTTTCCTATGGTCATGACTATGGAGGAAATTTATGTAGTAATTACTAACACATTATTACGTTGGAATAGGTTTGTCACATTTTGGAATTGGGTTATGCTCGTTACATTGAAACATTCGGAAATGGTCATCTCTTTGAAATATTGGGCTATGTTTGTCATAACGCGACATTGATTTGCATACATCACATTGCGACAATGGGTTATGTTTGACACATTGCGACATTTAGAAATGTTTCCCACATTATGATGTAAGGATATTTGCATCACATTGCGATGACGATGCATTGTTCATCACATTTTGATGATGAGGCTAAGTTCATCACATCGCATTAATATGGATATGCTCATCATATTGTCATTATGGGGAAATGCTCATCGTATTGAACGAAAGGGTATGTTCATCACATTGTGATGTTGTTATTCTTTCTAGAATGTGACAATATCATGTTTGTCATAATGCAATATCATGGATCCATTTGACACATTAGGAGGACGAGGCTATTATTGTCACATTGTGATGATGATGCTATGTTCATCACATTGTGACAATGAGACTATGTTCGTCATATTGCAAAAATATGCCTATTTTAATCACAATGTGACGATGGGGATATGTTCATGACATTGTGATGATAGGGAAATGCTCATCACATTGCGATATTAATATGTTTTTCATGGGGCGGTACCATATATAATGAATTAAACACATCATTAAATGCATTACACACACACACACACACACACACACACACACGCACACACACACATACACATAAATATATGTTTGATGTGAGGTAATTAAAAAATGAACATAAATACAAATGCATCATATATATAATGAATTTAATGTAATATATAAAAAAATGAATTAAAGACATCATAAACACATTACAAATGCATGTTTGCATTGGAATAGGTCATATCTTTTCAATATTGGGCTATGTTTGTCGCAATGCAACATTTGGTCGCATACATCACAATGCAATAATGGGTTATGATTGATACATTGTGACATTTCAAAATGTTTCTCGCATTATGACATCAAGATATTTGCATCAAATTGTGATGATGATAATTTTTTTATCACATTATGATGATGAGGCTAAGTTTGTAACATTGCAACAATATGCCTATGTTCATGACATTATGATCATAGGATAATGCTCATGACATTACATCGATAGGTTATCTTCATCAAATTTTGATGTTGGTATTCTTGTCGGAATTTGATGATACCATCTTAATGAAACATTATGTCTATGTTCATCAAATTGCAATGATGAGGTTGTGTTCATCACATTGCGACAATGAGGCTATGTTTGTCACCTTGTGACCATATGGATATTTTCATCAGAATGTGATAATGGGGATATGTTTATGACATTGTGATCCTAGGTAAATTATCATCACATTTCCACGTTAGTATGTTTTTCATGTGATTCTACCATGCTTGACACATTGTGACAATATGGCTATGCTCGTCACACTGTGATATGACAATGGGAATATGTCCATGATATTGCGATATGACAAGGGGGGTGTGTTCATGACATTGTGATGCTAAGTAATTGATCATGACATTGTGGAGTTACTATGTTTGTCATGTGACACTACCATGCTTGTCACATTGTGACAATATGGCTATGCTCATCACACTGCGACAACAGGGTTATGATCATCACATTGTAATGATAGGGCAATGTTCATTATAGTGTCATGTGGTTGTTTTCCTCATCTCTCAATGATGAGGCTATATTCATCATATTATGATGATGAGGATATGTTTTTATCATTGCGAGAATATGGTTATGTTCATTACAATGTGATGATGGGGCTATGTTTGTCACATTATGATGATAGGGAAATGTTTGTCCCATTGCGATGTTGCTATGTTTTTCGTGTGACACTACCATATTGTGAGAATATGGTTATGTTCATCATTACGACAATGGGGCTATGTTCGTCAGATTGCAACGACAGGGCTATGTTCATTACATTGTGACGTTACTATGTTTGTAATATTGTGATGCTACTATGTTCATCACATTGCAACATTACTATGTTCCCCATGTTAGGACATTTAGTTTTTTTTGTCACATTGGTTTTGTTCCTCATGTTAGACTTTTTATTTCATTCAAGGAAACTTAGAATCATACATGTTCTCAGGACATTGATAGAAAATCATCTTTAACTTTATAGATGATGATTTTTATTTGTTCTAAAGATATCAACATGAAATCATCTTGAGCTTTGTAGATCATAAATTATACTTGTCTAAGGATATTGGGAGTAAATAT
>JZKD02S0776569.1:771289-809323 GCA_000966675.3 Picea glauca | reverse complement strand
CATGGAAGAGGGGATATATATTTTGAGAGAAACACCTAACTTATGATCTCATAAGGAAGGGAAGGAGAGACATTGTGAAGCATCTAACTTATGATATCATAAGGGAGATATCATTGAACATCAACATTCTCTGTGTGGATTATTTGAGAAAGGGTGTGGACAAAGGGAGCTTGGTGAAGCTACTGCACTATATCCATGGTTGTAAGCACCATTTTGTTCTCATTAATATAAATATATGCTTGGCCTGTTTCCTTTAAAGTTTGCGTACATTTCATGAAATTGTTTATTTTATAGATTTATTATGAAGCTAATCATGGTAGAGTAGGAAGTATGATTGTTGTTTTTCATTGTACCACAGGACCTTCTGAAGAACTTGGAGATCAAGATAAGTCTGGATCGAGCAAGGATAAATGTCGATAAAAAGGTATTTACTATTCTTCCTTCTTATTCTTTGATAGTTTAGCTTCATGAAAAGGAATGTCAATGTCCACAATAACACTTTTTTTCTTGGTGATAGGGGTCTAGTATCAAAGAGGAAATCCACATGTCCATGGGGGAATTCTCCTGTAACAAATACTTAGTACCGTCTAAGAGCTGAAAGAACCAAAGTTCTTCTAAGGCATGTTTCGAAGCTAGCGCTAGACCAACAAGTGTTGGTGTTAACCGAGATGATGCTAGAAGACACTTTTGCAATCACAATTTAGCCATAGAACCAAGAAATGTGAAGTAAACAAGCTGATGTGGTATGCGAATGCAAGTTGTTGGTAGTAAAAATAGATCTATCATGACTACAATCATGAAATTTATCAAGTGATATAGGGAATTAGTGATCAAATATATAATTAGGTGTGAAAATTTGAATCATCATAAATGTTTAGGAGACTGAATGACAATGTGAAAAGGAGGATAAGATAGGCCCCAGGATGAAACTGTGTCTTGTTGACCAGGCCAACATTTGCGAGAGGAAAAATATCATCGTCAATGTTATTGGCGACACAAGAGGTCAAAATCCTTACAGTAATGCATTGACGATAGGAGAAGTAAATTTATGAACAAGAAGGGAATTTGCGGGAGAGAAATGAGCCTCCCTGATATGGGGTGCATCGGTGAATGTGGAAGAAGTTAGTTGGTGAAGGGAATGTGTGCGAAGAATATAATCTCATGAAAATTATCGATGTATTGGTATTGATCATGTGAACTTAAAGGTGATAAAGACGTGCGTCAGTGAAATTGGTTGATGTTAGAGGAAAGTGGCCAAGTTTAGAGGAAAGTGGTTGATGTCATGGTGAATAAATCACTAGTGTGCCAATGTGGAGGTGGAAGAAAGGGTGTGTTTTTCGGTACACTATGTATTGGTGCAGGAGGAAGGAAATCACTGAAATGACGCTTGAAGGGTTGAAGTGATCTATGGAGGAGATGGAAAATATAAAGAAGGAGACCGTGAGGAGAACTTGGGCTTAGCCATTTTCTGAAAGGAGAGACTGTGAGGGTTTCAATCGGAATATTTGGAGGGGGCCCCAATTTCTTGTCTTAAAGAGATGATAAGAGAAGAAAATTGGGGAGTTTTTGTGCATGCACAACACTAATGTAATGGGAAATCTATGATTGCACCGGGACAATAGTATCAAGGCTTCTCCAAGAGTGGAAATCCCATTATTTCACCTACTATAATGGTCAAGCCCCCAAAGGATTCAAAAGAGGATTTTTTCTCATGAACCATGGCCTTCAGTGGTCAAACTTAAATGACATGCAATGAAAGATTTAGATACAAAAGAAATAATTGAAACACATATTTAAGGAATTCATATCTATCGCTAAAATAGTTAACTGAGAAAAAATGGAAATAACACAGTGCATGTAAGAGAATGGAGGCCCTGCTAAACCTACCACGCACTATGAGAAAGCTTCAGACTAAGCAAGAAATCAAGCACCAGAATAGAACATCAACAATTGATTATTATGAAATGAAATTCAAATATTACAAGTGTCCAAGAATAGATATTTCTTATGTTAATCCTTCCTTCCCCTCTCTACTTCCTATTACATCACATCTGAGGTATACATATAGTATCAGGTTGAAGAGGTACAACTCTAAAACAGGTTGGGGCTCCCCCTTGCTAGTAAACATAAATCTAAAATAAACAATGGAGATTATAATGAGATTGTTATAATGTCAATATGGAAGACGAATCATATGCGTTCAATCTCAAAAATATCAGACTAGTTCTCATCCTTGGCTAATCACACCCATTTATCTTGAAGATTGCAAAAGATCGTCAGAATTGCAATTCTGGGCAAACAGAGATTAGAAAATACACCCATATCTTCGAGATCCTTTATTATTTTAAAAAACCTCTTTAATGTAAGTTAAATGGGTGTGTTTTGGATAAAACTAATGTTCCATAATTTGTAAATTCTTCTTCTTTTGCTCGGAAATCACATTTAAAGGTTATTGCTATTAATTTTGACACAATTTTTACCACGATATTTGACCATGCGCTGGAGGTCCACACATGTGATCTGAGTGTGAAAAAATGGACACCAAACCATATCGAAAGTATTTACAACAAAACCAATGTTTTCTTCTTATTTGTGAAGGTGCACATATATGCTAAACATAGAGGTCGAGTATAGGAACTGCACTGTAAAAAACCTTCAATGACAAGATTAATCCAAATCCTTTCTAACTCATCAAAAAACAAAAGAAATTATGAATATTAACAACATTTTACTTTGCTAATCTTTTTAGACATAAATATGGGTAGATATAATTATAAACATTGTAATCAAATGCAAAAAACGTTTATCAACAAAATTAATTCAAATCTTTTTCTAAATAATTAAGAACAAAAAAAAATGAATATTAACAACATTTTACTTTGCTAAGCTTGTTAAACATAAATATGGGTAGATACAATAATAAACATGGTAATCAGATGTAGGGATAAGGTAAAAGTAGACCAAGATGTAAAAGATGTCAATTTAGTCGACTAACATTCATCATTAATAAGAGAAAAAAATATTAAATAGTCATTTTAGCTATCGAAATTAATCAACTAATATAATACTAAATCAATAATATATCGAATATTTAATGATAAGAGTTAATAATGATTAGGGAAGGGATCATGGAAGAAACTGAATAGATCCCTTGAGGGTGTCTCAACCTACTAATATAACTAAGGTGGAAGAGTAGTTAAATTAAGACAATGATAATGTATAAAAAGCTAAATAGTTAATGATGTAATGAAGAGTAGAGTTGTTAAATATTTCCCAAAGAACGTGCCTCTAAAGAGCACAATATGAAACTGAATAGATCCCTTGAGGGTGTCTCAACCTACTAATATAACTAAGGTGGAAGAGTAGTTAAATTAAGACAATGATAATGTATAAAAAGCTAAATATTTAATGATGTAATGAAGAGTAGAGCTGTTAAATATTTCCCAAAGAACGTGCCTATAAAGAGCACAATTATGTGCAATGATAACATAGATATATTGAAATGTATATTACCTAACAATTTAGTGTAATTGGCAATGTTGAAGAATAGATACATTTAGAAGAGAAACATACCCATATTAAAAAGAGATACAATATTGTGTATATACTATTCAATAGAAATGTTAATATATCTAAGGTATAAGAGTAGTCAAATTAAGACAATGATAATGTATAAGTAGCTAAATAGTTAATGATGTAATGAAGAGTAGCGTTGTTAAATATTTCCCAAAAAATGTGCCTTTAGAGAGAACAATTACGTTAAAAGGTGCAATGATAACATAGATATATGGAAATGTGTATTACCTAACCATTTAATTGGAACTAAAAGTGTAGTTGGTAATGCTTAAGAACAGATACATTTAGAAGAGAAACATACCCATATTAAAAAGAAATACAATATTGTTCATATACTATTCAATATGCAATGGAGAGATTGTGTGACATATCATTCACATAGAAAATTATTAGAATAGTCTCTCTAAGTTTTTGCATGGTCTCCACATATACATATATTGAGACATTCAATGCTCTATTTCAATCAAAATTATTTGAATTACTCATTAATTTGTGTGTGTCATTCTCTCATGTATTATACTAATCCATATAAATATTTCATACCCTATAGATTAGGTTTTCCATTTTAGGTTAGCTAATATATGTGGAATTTTTTTCCATTTTACTTATTTAAAAAAACATTTTTTTCACTTTTGTATTATTTACCCAATCAACAATAGTAACTAATATTGCTAAAGTAATACTTATTGTTGTCCATTATCATGATGTTTCTTATAAATATATTCTTTATATGGATATCCTTTAGCTAGAAACTATGCATCAAGTTTAGTTCAAATGTTTCCTCAAATCAATATTTTGTTTCATGCACTTACCTATATCCTATAAATTTATTGTTTGTAAATAATTCCAAAGAAGTCCATGTTTCATTCACTTTGATTGAACCAATTTAGTTTCCACCATTCTAAATTATTAGTTTTTCATAAAATGCTTTTTAAAAAGTATTTGTTTAATCAACCATTAACAATTTGCTTATTAATAATAGAAATATCATTGTAAATAACGTATTAGTTTTTATAAAAATATTTTTTAAATGAACCATTAACAATTTTCCCATTAGTAATAGAGATATCGTTATAAGTAACTTCTATAGTCCTATGTTAATTATATGATACACTACATTTCTATGTGTTTTCCAATAGCCTCTTTTGTTTAGTCTTCAATCCATCAACATTGTTTTATTCTTTGCTAAATCCCTAAAGAGTCTTAATAAATCATTTAAATATATTTTACATTAAATCGTTTCTTAATCTTTGTATTATTTCTTATTTGAATCCAAATTCTTTGAATTACGTATTAATTTGTGTGTGCCATTCCTCATTTTTTATAATAACCCATGCAAAAATTTCATAGCTTATATATTAAGTTTCCCATTTTAGGTTAGCTAATACATGTGGAATTTTTTCCATTTTACTTATTTACAAAAACACTTTTTTCACTTTTGTATTATCTACCAAATTAACCATAATAACTAATATAGTTGAGGAAATAATTAGTGTTTTCCATTATCATGATATTTCTTATAAATTTATAAATATATTCTTTAAATGGATATCCTTTGGCTACAAACTATGCTTCAAGTTTGGTCCAAATATTTTCTCAAATCTATATTTGGTTTCATGCACCTATAAAAAAAGCCCATCCCCCAAAAATGCATCCCCTAAAGGTTAAATATGATATTTTACACCCACATTTAGTTCACAAAAAATCCGTCCTGCTTTAATGATAGTACCCTAATAAGGTAGCCCTTTTCTCCATGCCGTCAGCATTAGCCTAAGCCCAAAAATTTTTGCAAAACTACATATTTACTTGTTTTTGAGAAAAATGCCTCTTATCAAGTCGCATCGCATCTCACGGATCAAGTTGACTTCGCCTTCTCACGGATCAAGTCGCATAGCCCCTGCCCTCCTTCTAATGGTTCATGTCGCATCGCCTCCTTCCCTCCTTCTAACGGTTCAAGTAGCCTTCGCATCGCCTCACGGATCAAGAATTATCTACATCGTATAGATTTCGAATTTGTAAACAATTCAAACGAGATCCATGTCTCATTCTCTTAGATTGAATAAATTTAGTGTCCACCATTCTAAACCATTAGTTTTTCATAAAATGGTTTTTAAAAAGTATTTTTTTAATTAACAAGTAACAATTTCCCCATTAATAATAGAAATATCATTGTAAGTAAATTCTATAGTCCTATGTCAATTATAAGATACACTACATTTCTACGTGTTTTCCAATAGCCTCTTTTGTTAAGTATTCACTCCACCAATATTGTTTTATTCTTTGCTAGATCCCTAAAGAGTCCTACTATATCATCTAAGCATATTTTGCATTAAGTTTGTTTCTTAATCTCTGTATTCTTTCTTGATTATTGACAACATTGGTTTATTCTTTGCTAGATCCCTAAAGAGTCCTACTATATCATCTAAGTATATTTTGCATTAAATTTGTTTCTTAATCTCTGTATTCTTTCTCGATTATTGACACTTGAGTGAGTTCAAACTATAGCCATTATAAAATGATATTAAAATTCTGCCAAAGTTATCCCAAAATAATTATTTCTTCATAAAATATCATCATACACATTTTTACAAGTTTTTAATGTTCTAGTTCCAACAATCAATATGCCTTTAGTTGTCATCATAACATGCAAAATGAATTTTTTCACTTCAATAATTATTTTTCAATGACATATCTGCTTTTATATGTGATCATATGAAATTGTTGAAAAATCAGATACTGATGAATTATCACACTTCTCTTAAATATAGTCGGTCGATAAGTCAACATACATTTGGAAACAATCAATCAGACAATCGATCAAGTATCTACATAAGTCATATGATGAAATATGTCACTTTATTCACAAGACTGAATAAAGTCGAAGAAAGTAGAATATATGTTGTTGTTGATTTTCCTTTGGATGTTGTTGGTCTGGGTGATGTAGCTTGTCGACATGGAAAAATTGTCGACATCTATCATGTGTCAAGTCTTAGTCCTAATCTATTGTTTTTTTCTCAGTTGAATCAGATCGATAAGATTGTGGAATTTTGGCCAGATTGGTTGTATGTTTGGGATTTGAATAAAGGGAAGTCGGTTGTCATTGAGAGGGTTTGTAACTTGACGAAAAATTTATTCAAGTTCCATGACTCGACTAGACCTAAATCTTAATCGACTGTACTTATTTCTCAAAATGATGAGAGAATTCGAATTTGGCACGAATGACTCGGTCATCTTAATTTACAAAGTCTCCAAGAATTGGTAAATCAAAACATGGTTGTTGGTTTACCGAGGGTGTTTCCCCCTGAAGGTGTATGTAATGGTTGTGTACTTAGAAAACATCATCTGTAACATTTTCTCTCTAGACAAGTGTGGTGAGTGTAGAACCTACTGGAATTCGTTCATAGTGATGCTTTTTCTATAAATTTACCTTCACTAGTCACTGAAAGGTATATATTTACTTTCATTGATGATTTATCTCGTTTCACATGGGTATTTTCCCGAAGAATAAAAATCTTGTCTTTGAGAAGTTCAAATAATTACAATCCTTTGTTGAAAAGTAATGCGGTCCACCCATCAAGTGCTTAAGATCAGACATTGGGTGTGAGTATGTCAATCAACCCTTTGAACAGTAACTACTTAGATCTTGTATTAATTGGAAGTGGTCATTTCCTCACACACCTCAGCAGAATGGTACCGCAGACTGAAAAAAAATTACATTAGTCAAAATGGCTAGATGTCTTGTGTAGGCTAAAATGTTGCCTCCTCGATTATGGGATGAAGTAGTGTACTGTGCCAATTATATACTCAATACCGTATCAACTCAAGTTTTTCCTTCCATGACTCTAGTTGAATGATGGTAAGGAAATAATCTCTTTGTTGGCCACCTATGTGTGTTTGGATGTGTTTCTGGCGCCCGCATTTGTGATGATTGTCGACAAAAATTACACGCAAAAACTCATGATTACATCATGATGGGATACTCTAAAGATTTGAAATCCTATTGACTATTTGTTCATGTCTGACTGTAGATTATTGTCCAATGTAAGATTTGATTTGATGGGAATTATTCTAAAGTAAGGTTTCTAAATGCCTCATATGGATTGTTGTACGATGCTCCTTTTGATGTTGTCTTGGACATTATTTCTCCTTCTCCTCTCTTCAGTCCTTCAATTGTTTCGTCGAACTTTGTTCATGTTTTGACTCAACCATTGATATCTAAGTCGACTAGTTCAATGTCTTCTATTTTGACTGGTCCACCGACTGCAAAACCTCCAACTTCTGAACAACTTGATGAGGTGAATCTCAGTTCACTTGTTTGTTTTCTACTCTGATAGGATACCAAGACAATAGAATTATTTGGAGATGATGTTGTAGATGCCTCCTCTTGAAGACAGACTCTAATTTAGAAGAAAAATGCCAGTGTTTCCCTAATGACTCGTGTTCTTGAAACCTATGACCCTGTTTCCTACTTAGCTGATGAAGGTTGACCTAAATGGGAACACAAAATGAATATTCAAATTGATTTATTGTTCAAGGATCAAACCTGGGATTTGGTTGCCCAACCACATGGAAGGAACATTGTGAAGTTTCAATAGTTCTACCAGAACAAATTTACCTCTTAAGGTGTTGTTGAGAAACATAAATTACACCTTGTCGCAAAGATATTTTCTCAAGAATAATGCATCAACTACATTGAAACCTTTTCCCCCATTGAAAATATGAACTTTTTTCACTTAATTCTTTCCCTCGTTCCTAACCTTGAATGGAAGATTCATCAAATGAATATGAAGAGTTCATTTCTTCATCAAGATCTTATGAATAAATTTACATGGAACAACCACCTGGATTTGTGACGGATTCCAATTTGGTATCTCAACTCAAGAAGTCACTTTATGGTTTGAAGAAAGCTCCTTGGGACTGGCACGTTAAGATTGGAAATTTGTTTCTTAGGCTTGGTTTCAAACAGTGTGAATATGATCACATCCTCTACATTCTCCACTCCAACATAGACATTTTGATTTTTATTGTACATGTTCATGATTTAATCATTAACTGCAATAATAATTCTCTCATATTTAGATTGAAGAGACAATTTGTTAACTCCTTTGATATGACAAATCTTGGCACTCTACATTATTTTTTGGGTCTTCAAGTATTACCATTGTATGATGTTTTTTTCATTTCTTAGTATAAATATGTAATGGATTTGATGACATGTTTTAATATTTTTGATTGTCAGCCTTGTGGCACTCCCTTTCAGTCTGGAGTAAAGATTACTAAAACTTGTCAAACACTCACTGTTGATGCTACTCTTTATCGACAATTGGTTGGAAATATTATTTATATTACTCATAGTTGACCTAATAGCTCCTTTGTTTTTAGTGTGGTTTCTTGGTTCATGAAGGATCCTAGAGAAAGGCACTGGAAGTAATTCAAATGAATTGTTTTTTATCTCAAGGGTACCACTCATTTGGGTATCAAATATTGTCGTAGTTTATATTCACTAGTTGGCTTCACCAATTCTGACTGGGTTGGCGATGGAGATGATTGAAATTTCAATTCTAGGTACATGTTTCATTATATCACTATACCTTTGGTGTGGTAATGCAATAAATATATGGAAATCTCTTTGTCAAATACATAAGAAAAATATTGTGGCATTGTTTAAGAAGGTACTTAAGAATTTTGGATTTGTCAAATTTTGGGAGAACTTGGATTTTCTATTCATACCTCGATTACAATCTTATGTGATAATTAATGTTCCATAAAATTTCGTGACAAACCTGTTTATTACATTAAGATAAAGCATGTTGAGCTCTATTCTCACTGTTTGCGACAACTGGTTCATGATGATGTTCTTTCTCTTGAATATTTCCGCATTCAAGATCAATTTGTTGATATATTCACCAAACATTTAGTTGATGCCATATTTATCAAGATTCACACTTTTCTTGGGCTTCGGGAAGCTGCAATTATCGGGGTGTATCTCTCCATGGGATATATCTCATAGTAACCTTCCCACCGTGTCCAAAATTTTTCCAATAGTGAAAAGATCACCTTCGTGATCCTTAAATCCATTCCCTATGTCATAGCTTGGTGGGAAGGTTACTAGGAGAGATACACCAAAGATGAATCTACACCATTCAGGAGAGGACCCACTTGGGAGGCCTTTGTATATTCCCTAAAGGAGAATTTATACCGTATCAAAAAATATGATGACCAGTACATGATATGGGAGACTCTACATCAAAAAAGAGACCAAACAGTGCCAAAGTACACTAACATATTTCATACCTTACGCAAAATGTTGGGTATCAAAGACTCCAAGTGACACATGGCTTTGAGGTATCAAAATGGTTTACATAGGTGTATCCAAACAAAGATGTATTTCTTGGACACCTCCTCACTAGGAGTTGCTTATCGAAATGTAGTCAAAATTCAACAAAAATTCAAGAAACAGAGTAAGCGAGAGTTCAAGTTTGAAAATACGCCAAAATATAAGCATGGAAAAGGAAACCCTAAATCACACAAGAAAGGACATATCAACATGGAATGCCAGCCTCAATACAACAAGTCCAAGACATAGGAAAAGAAGGGTAATGAGAAGTTTAAGAAAGACACCAGAAAGTGGTGTGAGTTCCACAAAATCCCTTGGCACAAAAATTATGAATGTTGCTCAAAAAACTCATTGGTGGTCGATATCAAAGAAAAATAATGAAAACTAGACTCAAAATTTGGTTTACAGAACAATAACGTGAAACAATTCATGGGTGCAGAACCCATTTCTACCATCGCGAGGATAAAAATACAACCAAAAGAAGCAAAGGAGCTTTAGGAGGGGGATATCATAGTCCACTCATATATGTGGGTAAAGGGGACCCCACTACATTTCATTGTTGACAGCGGAAGTCATAACAATCTGATCTCATCCGAGGTTGTGAATCAATTGAAGCTTCTAATGATTCCACACCCCCAACCATACACCATCGAATGTTTGAGTTGGGGAAAGTACATTTGTGGAAGATAACAGTGCCACATATCCTATGGCATCAATCCCTTCAAGGATGAGGTAGTGTATGATGTTTCCCCACTTGAAATATGTGATGTTATTATAGCACAAGCATATATATTGAAACATCACACTATGTATGACTCTCGAACCCATAGTGTCATTGTTACTCTGGAAGGTCACCTCTACATTCTACCAGAGGTAGCTATGACTATTATCACTCCATTGATATTGGAAAAATAATGATGAAAAGTAATCTCTCTGACCAAATATTTTTCCCTCTTCACGATCTAGTATAACAGTGAATGGGAGGTCACAATGACCACTACAACCTTGGCCCAAGACGTTTCTATCCAGCAGAAGTAGGTCAATGATATTGTAGAGGAGAACACAGAGAATAAGATTCTTCCATATGTTCAACATAGCTCTATTGGCCATGACCCTTTTTAGTTGTTCTTGGGGTTCCAACCATCAACCCCCATTGTTATAGCTCTTCTTGATACATCTTCACTGACAGTGTCCTCCCACAATTAGACCAAGGTATATCATGCATCTAGATCTATTGAAGGGATCCAACACCTCCAACAGCTTCATGACATCCTTCCATAGGTAAAGTACAAGCATGAAATCTACTTCAACAAGGAAAGAAACACATCGAAGTTCATATTCAATAAAAGTTTCTATATATGCCAAGGGAACTTGATGCAATGGGGACCACTGCTTCCTAATTGGAGAGGAAATATCTAGGTGGATTTCAGTAGCCAACTAACTTTTCCACTTAATCAACATTCTGAGCCTATGGTTTTGATAAACCATGATATTCACTCTTTTGATAGGGAATGGAATGTAATACCATATTCATTTGTTAATTACAAACATCATGTAATGATTTCCTTATGGTATTAGGTACATGCCTCCAACAAAGCGTTAATCCACCAAATGCCATTAGAACTCTGCAGCTAAGCGCACTTGGGCTAGAGTATCACTGGGATGGGTGACCACCTGATAAGTCCTGTTGTTTTACTTGCCTATGGTATTTTTTAAACTTAGATTAATTTATCCCATGTGGATTATGGGAATTATTCTCCCCTCACTCTCTTGTATATAATTGAGGTGAATGAGGCCCTTTAAGAATGCAGTGGAGTGTGATGTAAAGGTTCTTGTGAATGAATCGTAGCCAACATCTCTTTCTTTTCAGAGATAAGCTACCCCATTTTTCTAGTTTATGTTCTACAATGTTTTTCTATCTTATTCATTAATAGAAGTTGGGTTTCAATCAATTTTTGTGTTCTCTGCTATATCTTTGTGTATTTCATTGTTACATATATTTTATATTTCTTCCCATGTCATTCTCAAAATAATTCAGATCAAATATGCACTATGATGTTTTGTTCAGAATACTTTGGGCCTAGTTGTTGTAACAGTGCCTTTAAATTCCACCTATGTTCTCTTTGATTGTTTTCAATACTTTGTTCTCTGTTTCATATCGTGTTCCATTTTATTCCCCAACACCTTGTATAGTCTCATATTCCTGAGGATATGTTTCGAGATTCTTTTTGGCAAGAAAACTTGTTGTTGGTCATACGAAGTTTGGATAATTGTTCTCCTTGCCCTCTTGAGATTAACCCACACTGTTATTTTTTTGAGGGTTTTTAGATGAACTAATAAATATACTTTTTTGATATCTATCTCTGTGCATAGAAAATGTAAGAAAATTATTCTACAAATTGATGAAAACAAATCACAACAATCAATCTACTAAAATTAAAATCCACATAACTATTGAAACAAGAACTACTCTTTTTGACAAGTCCATGAAAATGGTGCTAAAAATGATGGAATTTTTAATAACTTCCTAATTAACTTAGTGACAAACTCAATATATGTACATTTAATTATCAATATGAGGTCGTATGTTACTTATGAACTGTTGTGCATCATATATGCAAGTGTAGTGTTTTAATCACTAAGGGGTTGTACTAGTTAGATTGTTACGAGTTGAGATTTCAGGATACCTAATTAATTCACCCAGATATCCTACTTTCTAAAATTATAGGAAAAATTAAATCACAATTGCGAAAAGTAAATCTCTCTTGCAGAAAGTAAATCACACCTTCCAAAAAGGAAATCACACTTGAGGGAAGTAAATCACACTTTGAAGAAAGTAAATCACACTACCAGAATGTAAATCACGTTGAAAATAAGTAAATCACACTTGCGTAAATGAATTAACATTTTTAGAAAGTAAATCACACTTGTGGAAAGGAAATCACACTTTCGAAAAGTAAAATTATGCTAATATCTAATGGTGACTTGGTCAAGTAAAATGATGATATTGGTTTGTTATAATGATTGTTTACATTAAATGATGATTACATAATCAAGAGAATATCAATACCAAACTACTGAAGAATAAATATGTTGTAAATATAAAATAAAATAGAATAAAGTAAAGCTACAAGCACAGTTGCAACAATCGAGTTGCAACATGAAAGTTATGGCAATGTGAGTTGCAACAACACTTTCAATTACAAACTTACATAAATGAAATCAACACTAAGTTATAAATTCTAGTTGTAGAACTCAAAATGAAAAGGAACTAATTATTAACCACACCTTAATTTCAATTAATTGCCTATGAAATCATGAATTGCAGCAATATAAAAAGACAAAATAGCTACAAAATTTAAATAACAAGAATGAAATGCTAATCCTTATTTTTAATATACAAGAATTACTTGAATAAGGAGGGGGACCTAACCCTTTAGAAAAGGAACTAGATTACAAAATCATAATCACACGATCATCAACACATAAACAAGCAAGCGGGAGAAGAACAAAAATTATATTACAGAAGTTTGAAAGTTATAATAACAACCAAGTGCTATCGCCAAGATAATTATTCCTTTTTTTAGCTCAAGGGAGATAGGTTGTTGATAAAGTACAACTGATGTTTAAAGTAAAAAAAAGGGATGGATGGAAAACCATGAGAATCATCTATTCATCCATTTACATTGATATTGCAAAATTTTAGTAAGGATTGGGCATGTGTTGACTGGGATAACCTGAGCGACAGTTGGTAGGAAAACCGATTTATCTTTTGGTTTTCCACTTGCCTTTTGTCACTTTTATATGTGAGGAGTGTTCCCTTGGATGACGTATATATTGTTGAATATTGTGCTATAAAAATTTATACTTGGAGTTCAATACTGACGTTGTACTCGAAATTGCAACAATGGTGTCATATTTGGAATTGCAACAACTGTGTCGTAATTGGAATTGTAGCAATGGTGTCATATTTTGAATTGAATAAACATTGTCATACTTGGATTTGCAACAATGATGATTGAAATTATATTCATATGAGTACTATTGTTCTCAAAGTCACAACAATAGAGAGGAATTGCAGCCATTGTAAGAGGTTGCAACTACCATAAGGAGATGACTCTATTGTAAGGAAACCATTGTAATTGTTCCTGTGTAGAAATGTTATTGCATGAACGTAGCACATTCCTTAAGAAATATATAAGGATATCATAAAAATTGCATATGGGGAAAGATTCATAACTTGATAAAAAGTGCGACAAAGCTAGATAAGGAAGATATCAAAATGAAATGATTAATGGAAACTTTGTAGGGAAAAAGGTTCTAGATGGGTGCTGAAAGTATGGAAATTTAGGCACCCATCACAAACCATTGTTTAATAGTTTGTTGGTGGGTTTATAATTTAGTTTTAACTTCAATGCGATTATCTTCTTGATTTAACAAGGTGTTAATGCATCTTTTGATGACAAGGCATTCTCTCCCAAGTCATTGTTGTGTAAGTTGAGAGGAAGGGATATAGTTGTTTAAAGAAAGGGTAGTCTCTTTGCCGTAAACAAGAAAGTAAGGAGAGGTCCCTTGGATTCTTTGGGAGTAGCACAATCATCCTAGAGGGCAGTAGATAATGCATTCGTCTAATTCCTCTATTGTTTGACCATGGTTCGTTTATATATGTGTATCGGTTTTTTGTTTCTATATTCAACCAATCCATTTCATTCAGGGTAATAGTTTACTTCATATTTTCAAATGATTCCTTTTTCTAGAGAAAACATAGTCAATTTCAATGATGAAAAATATGTATCATTATCAAATACGATAGTTTTCAGTACTCCAAACTTGGTCACGATGTGTTATTCAAGAAATTTAATTACCACTTCATCATTTACCTTGGTTAATAGTATTTATTTTGTTTGTTGGGTAAAATAATCAGTGGTAGTTAGAATATACTATTCACATTAGACGAGTGAGGTTTTATCTCACTTATTATTTCAAACCCTTATTTTTTAAAAGTGTCTTCAAAAACGACACGTTGAAGTGGAAACATTTTCTTGCTCAATCTTTTAGTTGACTTTTGGAAAATGTCACAACTCTGACAGTAGGAATGAGCATCCTTGGATACTATTGGCCAGTAGTACCCAGCTCTTCATATCTTTTGGTATGTGGTATATCATAAAAAATGACCTCCAACTGGTCCATTGTGCATATTTTTTAGAACCTTCTAAGAATCATTCTCCTCGAGACATCAGAGCAGAACTTCGTCATAATTCTTCCTGAACAAGATACCATGAACTGATTGATATTGTGCATAATTTAGCCTAAGAAATATTCTTTTTTTGGTATTAATATGATTAGGAGTGGTGCCATGCAGAAGAGAGTATTTGATATCATTATACCATGAATTCTCAATTGATGGAATATAAATGGATTCTTGTGTATTGAGAGTTGGTTCCTCCTTCTGTCCATCTTCTTCTTGATCTTAAGAATGAATGACTATGTTTTATAGCTTACACATGCCTTGACCTTTAATGATAGTTGTTGGTTTCAATTCAAGGTGATACTCCTGTAAATTAAAGAAACAATCCAATTGCCTCATCTCTCACCCAATTCTCTCTCCTCAAAGAGAGATCTAACCTCTACGTGAGGGATGATCACCTTGGTATGGTTCTTAGGTATATAAGGTATGAATTGTTTAATAACTTTATGGATAGAAAAATATTTAATTCCCACTAGTGGATAATTTATTTAAGTGACTTGGAGTCCATTTCTCATGAAGGCATGCATAACTCATTCCATTTCTAGTCCTTTTGAATGAGCATTAACGCAAGAGAATATTTTGAAGCGAAAGTATACAATAAGGAGTCTTTAGAAAAATTTATACCTTGAATATCAGGTGTAGCCACCATGGTGGAATTGATATTATCAAAGAAATCATTTTCAACATATGTCCATTTCAAATGAACATATTTCTTTATCATGTACTAAAGAGGTTTAAAAATTTTGGTAAAATCAGGAATAAATATTCTGAGGAAATAAATTTTCCCAAAAAATGACTTCATAGACCTTCTACTGTGTGGAGGTGGTATTTTCCCAATGAATTTAGTTCTTTCCGAGTCAACATAAATCCCATCCTTAGAAATATTGTGCCCCAATAGTCTACCTTCTAAAACAACAAAGATGTTTTTCTTGGGGTTTAGAGAAATACCATTTTTTTTGCACCTTTTGATGATCTTCTTTAGATGTTGCAGGTGATCATGTATTTGTTTTTAATAAATTGTAACATCATCGAGTTAAATCACCATGTTGTTACTAATAAGACATTTAAATGTTGTATACATCGCTCTATGAAAAATAGCACCAGCATTGATTAGTCCTAAGTGAATTGTACGATAAGAAAATGTTCCCCACTTTGTCCTGAAAACGGTCTTTAATCGGTTTGGTTTTTCTACAAGAACTTGATTATAACTAGAATACTCGTAAAAAAGAGAGAGTATTTTCGAACCAGAGACAAGTTGTAAGATTTTATCAATGGAGGGAACTGATAATTTTCTTTGTTAGAAGGCCGATTTGAATTTAATAGATCTAAACAAATTCTGATCCCCCCAATTTCTTCTTGAAAATTACAAGATTAGACACCCAGGTGGAATGGTGAACTTTAAAGATAATCTGGGCATCCAACAACTTCTTAAATTCCTTTTGAATAAGTGGTTCAAGAGTCAGATGTATTTTCCTTAACTTCCACTAAAATGGTTCAACACCTTCTTTGATAGGAATCGTGTGTTGAATAATACGGGTGTCATGCATCCTCAAATATTTGTATGTCCAAGTGGATACATCACAATATTTATTAAAAAATTACAACGATTTATGTTTTTCTCCTATTAACAACAAGTACCTAGATTGATGTATTTCTGTTGTTCAGGGGTCCCTAGTTTCACCGGAATGTGCATCATAATGGACTTGTTTGTCTTTGGATTCATAGGATTTCTGCACTTAGTCTGTATATCAAAGAAATGTTCAGGTGATAACACATTCCACGTGATGCAATTGGCATTTATCTTACTAGCGTCATCTCAGTAGTCTCGAAGATTCTATTGATGCACTTCAGCATGTACCACCGAGTTTTGTAATAGGTTTGAGATGGTAAGGAAATTTATTATCTGAGTATCTTTATTGAACAGTCTCCAGTTCGTGACATTGTCCATTATAGAGGACCTGAAAATGATTTCAATAGATAAAAACGTTATTAAGGGCTGGGAATGTAGATTATCTATTTGCTAAAGTGTCTGCAACAACGTTTTGACAATGAGGTATAGAGGTAATATTAAATTTGTCAAAGGAATAAAGCAAGTTCGATACATCCTACTGATAACCTTTCAAGTGGAGAGCGAGAGAGAGTGAATAGTGTTTCTTACCTATCATACAATTATATTTGAATCATCGAACACTCAAAGGAATTTTACCTTAATATTGATGGCCTTATTTAGGCCTTGGACCAAGGATTCATATTCAAAAGTATTATTTGTGCATTCAAACTCTATATGGTAGGCTATAAGAGTATTATGTTGTTCTGGATTGATATAGATACATCCTTCCTTGGTTCCTTCCTAATATCTAGAGCCATAAAAGAACAAATTCCACATGTTAGTATTTAAATTCAGGTTAGTTATGAAAAAACCATGTGTTTTCACTATAGTAAAATCCTTAGCATCAATCTAAGTGTAGTGAAGTAGTTTGGATTGTGTCTCTATTTGAAGTGAAGATGGATGTGTTTCATAACAATCATGGCTAGTCTCTAAAAAAAAATTTCCCAAAACAGTATGGGCAAAGCTCATAGGCTCATTCTTACCTTCAATTTATGTTACAGTATGATTCATATGAGCCTCTCTCTTTACCTAGATCTGATTTCTCTTTCCCATGTATGGAAGGCACAAGTGGGACCATTATGTGGAGAAATAACCTTGAAGTTTTGTAGAACAGTCCCTGCTTAGTGGTAAACCATAAATTTTTTGGGTATCAACAACAATGATATCAATGACTCGATGAAATATAGGATTATATGCTAGCCTAATAATAACATCTCTAAGTTCACCTCTTACTTTAACATATTATCTATCTAATTGTATGATTCTAGTAGTACTCATTTGTGGGACAAAACTAATTCTTTGAAAGACCGAGTATGGTATGATATTGGAGTAATCTGCAGAGTCCACTAAGAAATTATGAACATTGTAGTTAAAAATTTCAAATGGAAGTATGAAAGGTGGGATTTGAGACCTTAAATAAGAGACTATACTAGTTGCATTTATGGTAGATTTGATTTCAACTTTTCTTTATGCCTTGGCTTCGATAGTTTTAGAAATTATGTTGGTTGTAACAACGGTCTTCTTCTAAGGTTCATTGGGGTTTAAAGTCTCAAGAATCAGATCACGTTGTTGGGAAAGTGTACATATATCATACAAAGAGATGTTAGCTTTGATTTTATTTAAATATTCAATAACATTGTATTCCAAAGCATGAGTTTTAGGTTTACTTGTAGTTATACTTTATTTTGAGAAGCTAGGTTTATTGATTGTTGACATAGTGTTGGGTTTATTTCTGGGTGTTTCTTGGGTCGAAATGCTTGGTTTCATAATAGGAGACGAAGGTGTGATTTTTTATACTAGTAATAATTTTCGAGGGGAGAGGAGTGTTGGGAACAAATCTATTGTTGTCCAAGTTGTAATCCCCAGGGGAAGATTTTATGACTTGTGTGTCTCCCACATAAACCTCTTCAATCTTTTCCTCGTATGAATATATACACTGATCCCATAGAAACATGGTAGATTCCTTAGTGGTTTCCTAAGTGGTTTATTTTTTATCCTCTTTCGTGTTTTGATTATCATCATTCTCTTGTTCATCTAATAGTTGTTTAATCACCAAGCTCATAGAGTTGAACCATTGAGGACATGTTTTCTTAGAATGGTTTTTCTAATGATACATATATAAGTTATCTATGAAACATTCATCCATATTTAGAGTAACACTTGGGAATTATGGAGGCTTTGGTCGGTTGTCACTCATCTTAAAGAATGGAAAAAAAGGTCTAGGATTTGAAGACACTTCACTAACATTCTTCTTAAGGTCTACTACTTCATTTGAAATCTTCTTTAATATCTTAGCCACATTGTCTAGGTCTTCTAGTTTCTTCTAAGAAGGATTATTCAATAGTAAAGGACTCTTCCCAGTCAATTTGGTTTCTTCAATTGTAGGGTGGATATATAAAGAAATAAATTGTTTTTCAATAACTTTAACTTCCTTAAAATTATGGGCTAAGGAAACCTTACCAGCTCATTTGAGAAACATGCATATAGATGGAAGTAACACTAAATTATAATATTCAAAAACCAAGGGTTCCAAAGGAGTTGTTTAAAAGTGATTTTTTGAGGACTTTAGTGAAGCGTTGATTGAATTCCTTTAATTTTTATTTATTTTCCATATTTAGGGCCACTAATTCCTTGAATAAAGCTATGGGGGTTTTCTCTTCCCCAAATTCTCAAATAAAGTCCTTTTCAAAATCATTTTAGTAGGTTATGGAGCCAACTGGTAGGTTGAAATACCATGTGGAGTATTTTCTTTCAAATGTGTATGGGAAGAGTCTACAAACAACATATTCATATCGAAGGTCAAGAAGAAGAGTGGCTAGAAAGAAATTATTTACATGATCTTACAGTGAATTATATTTGTCTAGGTCAAATTTTGGGAGAAGTCTCTCTAGATGTTGGGGTAATTCATGCAAAGGGTTAGATAGCTTCAAAAAACCTTGTAAAATCTGTTGTGTTATAAATTGTCTTCTATTTTTGTAACATCCTACTCTAGCGCACTGAACGAACTTATTCTTTGAGGACACTTGCTCACAAGTGATCTGGATTATTATGTTATTAAAATATTTGATTTTGATTCTGAGGTGTTATGGGTTGATGAAATGTTGTTTTACTCCATTGACATAGATAGGTGCTATTGACTTAGTTTTACTAAGTGTGCAGAATTTTGGACCTCGAGGATGCAGAGGCATCGATGGAACCCCTTGGACTCTGGATCGAGTCGGGGAGTGTACCATTGGGGTTTGATTGTTTTAATGTGATATTCATGCATCTGATTAGATGATATGATATGGATATATTCTGACATGATTCATTCATGATGCAGGTTGATGATAGCTTGCCGACCAGACTCACATGTGGAGTAAAGGGGTCAGGTACGACTACCAGAGATGTTGAGGGAGAGGTGTGGACAACAGCCCGGTCAAAGCCTACTAGCACCACTACCATGGATCGAACTATAGGTTAACATTTACCTAGTTCGAGAGGACCCACGATGTCATGAGGGAGGACTATGACAGTTTCTCATGATGATTTTAAGGGGCATGAAATAAGGTGGGGTCCTTATTCCTTAGAGGCCCTTAGTCTCCCACAAGTTCACCTGGCAGAGTATTGACTCCAGAGTTTTTTTATGTCTACCAAGTCAGTCAAGAGGGGAGTGCCACCCTTGGAGCACGGGGTCCATCCTGAATGACACGTCGCACAATAAAAATGGAAAGCGGCGAGTGGCACCCTTGGAGCACGTAGTGCGTCCTGAAGGGCACGTCGCACAAGGGAAACAAATTAAGGCGAGTGGCACCCTTGGATCACCTAGTGCATCCTAAAGGGCACGTCGCGTTGTTGATGATAAATGAATGAACCTAGATGGCCTTAGGAAGAATAACGTGTTAATAATTTTTAAAAGAAAACTCCCTAATAAAATGTCGCCCAGTACGAAAATTTAAGGTCTAATTGTAAATTATGCTAGTGGTAAAATTTTATCTATCTATTTTAAAAAAAATTAAAAATAAAAACAACATAAATAATAATTATACTCTTCGTTAAATCTTGTAATAATAAGGGGTTAAGCAATTTAAATGATTCATAAAAATCTGTTAGGGTAAAAATTTAAAAAAAGCGAAATAATTGTTTTATTATTTATGATAATTAAAAAATTTTAACTAAAAAGGGAAAAAGAAAAAAGGGGGTTAATTTCTACAACTGCCAATTTGAGTCCTAAATGAAAAGGGGAAAGAGGGAAATCTAAAATATTTAGGAAACTAGAAAAAGAGGGAAACATAAGAAGAAAAGGGAAACCCAAGGGAAAAAGAAGAAAGTCAAACTTAGCAAGGTATCTACCATCAAGAACTTTCTAATTTAAAACTGAACTAGCAAATTGATAATGGGGAAAACCATTAAAACCTGTAAGAGAATTTGGGGACACCTAGGAGCGATTCTAGAAGTGACTCTAGGTGGGTGAGGGAAATAAGGGAATTTAATTAATTAAAGAAATTAATTTGTGGAGGAACGAAGGGGACGCGTGACACTTGTACGGGGAGGAATTTTTATGATTTAATTTTTAAAAACTTAATTAAATGAGATTTTAGGAAAGTAAGGGACTTTGAAACTCTATATAATGAATGGAGGAGAAGGATGAAGGATATTTTATATTTGTGTAACTTTACGCTGCATAAATCTCTACTTGACTGACTTAGGTTGTAGGAGTTGGGATACCCATCTCGGTGAGGAGTGGTAGTTCAGCGTTGCGAGGCGAGTTGGGAGTTAGATGAATCTATGGATAGTGTGTGTGGCCCTTTTATGGCTCAGGGGGATAAGGGGGAAGAAGAGTACCCCTAGCATTGGTTGGGAGGTATCAGTGAAGTCTCATCGGTCAGAAAGCGGGAGTTGCAAAGAGTGTGAGGGACGTCACTCAGAGCGGGCGATCAGGCAACAGTACGCTCTCTTCATTTTTGTATGGTAGATTGTTGTAGGATTTATGCTTGGATCTACATGTTTAATGGAGTAAGTAAACTATTTTTCTAGATTGATGACTGAATTTCTTTCATAGCCTAGCTCGATGATTGACTGACTCCCATGGCCTTTGTTTCCCCACATGTCTTGAACTCATTGTTGTGTTTGATTGTGATCATTCTGGTGGTTTTGTGTATCATCCCTAGCTCATCATTCCTTGTCTAGGTAGTCGGTTAGGAGCCTGATCTACGGTCGTCTCTTGAGCATTAGTAGACCTATGGATCTCAACGCCCTGCCTTTCTGTGCGATGATGATGAGCAAAGGACGTACCTATTAGCCATATACCTCCATTGTTGTCCTTGGATGATTGGATCCTTTCGTTCTCTTACTGTTGTCTACAATTTGTATTGGTATTATGGAAATGGAAAAATGAATTGATCCATGTCTGCATTTTGTATTTGTATTCTGGCAATGGAAAAACAAATTGATTCATGTTTGCATTTCGTATTGGTATTCTGGCAATGGAAAAATGAATTGATTCATGTCTTCATTTTGTATTTATATTTTGGCAATGGAAAAAAAAAATGATTTATGTATGCATTTTGTATTGGTATTCAGGCAATGGAAAAGAGAATTGATTCATGTTTGCATTTGGTATTGGTATCCTGGAAATGGAAAAAAGTTTTTTCTTTTAAATGTTGCAAGAGATTGTCATTTTAAATGCCCAGGTTTTTATTTCAAATGAGATAGAGATTTCCGTTTAAAATTGCCCAAGTTTTTGTTTTCAAATGAGACTGAGTTTGTTGTTTTAAATGCCCACGTTTTGCCTTCAAATGAGACCGAGATTGTTGTTTTAATTGCCCAATTTTTTTCTTTCAGATGAGACTCAACTTACTATTTTAAATGCCCACGTTTTTTCTCTTCAATGATGGGCTGAGTTACTATAGAAATCACCCACGAATTTAGCCTTTTAAATCTTAAATTCACTTTCTGGAATGACCACGGTTTTGGTAAATAAAAATTGACTGTGTGCGTGTTGAATTCTCCCACCCTTTTTTTGTTATTCAATTCATAATTGACTTGTAGTAATGACCACGATTTTTCCTTCAAACTGTGACTGCATTTTCCCTTGAGTGATGGACTATGTTGATGTTGATTGGATACATTTGCCTTTAATTGTTGAGTTGTTCTTGATTGGGTACGATTGGCCACCATCTGGGCACTGTGTTTTGCTAATTTTTCCACAGTGAATTAAATGGATAACAGTTAGTTAAATGCCTTACTATTGCTAGATTCATTGCTATGTAATGGTCGCATTAATTGCCTTGATTTTTGCCAGCAAATAAAATGGATAATAGTGAGTTAAATTCCTTGTTATTGCTACATTCATTGTTATGTAATGGTCATATTAATTGCCAAAACAATTGCTACAACAATGTAAATGGCCAATAGATTCATTCTTTGGATTAAATGACACAACGAGTTAAATGTTAACTAACACCTTAAATGACTTGCTATTGTTGTATTACTTGTTATGAAAACAGTCATGTAAAGTACCTTGATAGTGCGCTTTTAATTGTCACGTTAATGGTCATGTAATTGCCTTGTTATTTCTATATTAATTGTTAAGTAACCACTATGTTAATTTCCTCGATAAATTGCTCCAACCCTGCTAATAGTTAGTAGTTTCCTTCTAATATTATTAGACAGATAGTATTGTTAGTTCGGTCAATATAACTAGACTACATGTTGAGATTTAATTCTTCATGAGTGTTATAATGATATAATTCTACTTTAAGATTGTAAATGTTGTTATTTAAGTTAATGTTTAGTTGGGTGCAGAATTTGGATTAACATAGACTTGACCGATTAGGTTGTGTTAAAGTTTAAAATTTGATTGGTAAGTAAGGAATGGATTGCAAATTTTAGACTCCCTCGATTGAATTTTAATTAAGGATAGAGGGAATTTATAATTATGGTTTTAGTATTGACCACTTAGATTTTCAAAATTAATTGTATTAACATTTATTTAACGGATGCATTATTGTCTAATTGTAACTTGACGTGCCCCGTTAGAATGGAACCCTTGTTAAAATTTAATGTAATCATAGACCAATTAGATTGGGTGATTGGTGGTGGTGGGGACGATGTCATGTGGGCTAGAGTCACCCCTTGTCTTCATCCTCTTGTGTCTTGTCAACCTTTGTGTGGGGTAGGTATAGTCTCCCAGTTAGTATTCGGTTCCTAGCTGATCAGATTTTTCTTGAGTCTTGGTCCCTTTTTCTTTGTGCTAAGGTTATGGACGCATCTATCACCTGGGGAATGGCATGATTCCTGATGAGGGGATTATGGCGTGCCCTAGGGATAGTGGCGAACGAGATCTTGGCCGGAGTAGGTTCTTTTGTGTGAGTGGTGACGAGCGTGCAAGTTGCTCTTGGCACAAGGGTAGAACGCCTTCAGGCGTTAGGCCCTTCCGCCTTGAGGTTCTAGTATTGTTTGTCTAGGATGTGATGTTGGGATGGGGGTGTTGTCCCTTAGATTGTAAGCATGGTCGTGTTTGTGTCAGATGGGTAGTCATCTTCCTTGTTATTTTGTGCATGTTTACCAGTTGTCTTGAGCCATTGTGTGGTGTCATAGTAACTTGTTGCATGGACTACGTGCTAGTGTTCGTTGTCAGTGGTGTGATTAAATTCTTGTTGTTGTCGCCTTATTTCCTCTTAACTCCTGAAAAAAAAAAGATGAAAACAAAAAACCACTGCTTCGCTTTTTGTCGTAACGATGGGGTCATTACATATGGTATCAGAGCAGGTTCAACCCATGACTAGGGATTGCTAGATCTTTCATTGATATGATTTGATTATAATGTTGTTAATTGAGTTGACTTGTATGCGTGTAGGTAATCATGTTTGGAGGACTCCACAGAGGCAGACGATGGGGTGGTAGGGGATGAGGTGCGATACCTCCAATAGAATCCATGCCTGAGGGATCTAACCCCTAGGGAGATGAACAGGTTGTCGGGTAGGAGTAGATAGAAGTTGGTGATGTGGGCGGAATGATGAGATCTTTTCAGCACATGTTTGATGTAGTGATCAGTCGTTTGGAAAGAGATGAGGCTAGAGCGTCGAAACCCCCTGAGGGTCTACTGTGCTCTCCAGTTAGTACTGGTAGCATTCACCGGGAGCTCGAGAAGTTCAAATTTCCTGAGTTCTTTGGTTCCCCGGAGGGTGCAACCGCCAAGGCATGGTTAGAGAATATGGTGATGTGATTTTCACTTTGCAATTATACCTCGAACATGAAGGTCTGCATGGAGATATTCCAACTGAAAGGAAGCACTCTTCTATGGTGGAAGATGCTCCTACTGCAGCTTAACATGGTCGTCGAAGACATGTCATGGAAACTGTTTGAGGAATAGTTCCGAGAGAGATACCTATCATAGGAATTCATTGAGCATGAGCTCAACGAGTTCAACGCCTTATGACAGGGCGGTCACATGGTGCCCCAGTACGACGCCCGTTTTATGGAGTTGCTCTGGTATGCTCTGCATCTTAGCACTAAGAAAATTAAGTTCAATAGGTTTGTGTTCGGCCTTAATGGAAACATACATGCCAAGGTTAGGATTTTGATGCCTCAAACCTTTCACGATGCCATCCAGAAGGCCCTCATAGCAGAGGAGGATCTTATCAACAGGGGTCAGACCAGGACTCCAGCAAGACTAGCAGGGTAGGTGTCATCTAGTGCACAGCAACATCAAACACCAGCCAGACATATGCTAGGGTATTGTGGCTTCCAGAGGGGATCCACTTTCACTATACCTCCATGACCGACGCCTCAACAGCGGACACCTTATCGGGGACCACATCATCAAAAACAACATCGACCACAGCAACAACGGTTTAGGCCTGTTCAACAGAACAAATCAGGATTCCAGGGCGATGAGATGTCATCTTCTACTTCAGGTACTAGGACTACTGGGCCAAAGAAGGGGTGTTGGACGTGTGGGGAGACACACTACCGGCGTGACTGCCCTGTGGAGAGGACTAGTGCGTCTAAATCAGTTGGACCCACTACCGTGGGAGATATGGGCAAGGCCCATTAGATTCATGCAGCGGTGAATAACCACCAGGCAGAGCATCAGTCGACTGTGCTCGAGACGACAGGTATCGTCGCTAACCATACACTTAGTATTTTGATAGATCTTGTTGCTACCAAGAGTTTCATTTCTAGTGAAGCGCTAAAAAGGATTAAGGTAAAGGCAGTCGAACAGGATGAGTTTAGCTTCGTAGAGATGGCCTGGGGAGCCAAACAAAATATTGGAGGGAAGGTTATAGGTTGTTTCCTTAACCTGGGAGAGTTTGTCACCAGGGCCAACCTGTGCATTTTGATCTTAGGATCTTAGGATTTCATGATCAGTATGGACTGGTTGGAATCGCATGAGGTGATACTCAATTGCAAGATGAAACGATTGAGCTTGGTCGATGATGAGGGACAAAGACGTGTGATTGTAGGCCAGAACCAGGGAGTTTCCCTGAGGTTCATCTCTTCCTTCCATCTTCGGAAGAGAATGCACAATGGGTGAAAGCTTTATGTGATCCTTGCATTAAATGAGAAGGGAGTAGTGGAAGGTCTAGAACACCTTTCGGTGGTGAGAGAGTTTGCAGACGTATTTCTGGAGGAGTTACCTTGGATGCCACCGGAGAGGGAATTGGATTTTACCATAGACCTAAAATCAGGATTTTACCATAGACGTATTTCTGGAGGAGTTACCTCGGATGCCATCGGAGAGGGAATTGGATTTTACCATAGACCTAAATTGGATTTTACCATAGCGAGAATGCCTTATCGGATGTTGAGCCCGGAGTTACAGGAGTTGAGAATGCAACTAAAGGAATTGTTGGACCTAGGACTGATACGTCCAAGTGTGTCACTGTGGGGTGCGCCTGTTATTTTCATATGAAAGAAGGATGGGTCGTGGAGGCTTTGCATTGACTACCGTCAATTGAAATAGGCCACGATCAAGAATCAATATCCATTGCGAAGGATTGATGATCTATTCAATCAGATGAAGGGTGCGACAGTGTTCTCAAAGATTGATTTGCGATCAATGTACCACTAATTATGGATTAAGGAAGATGATGTCCCTAATACCGCCTTTAAGATGAGGTTTGGAAATTACGATTTTATTGTTTTACCATTTGGACTGACAAATGCCCCAGGGGTATTTATGAGTTTGATGAATGGGGTGTTCCGCGAGTACTTGGACAAGTTTTTCCAAGTATTCGTTGACAATATTTTTATTTACTCTCGAATGATGGAGGAGTATGAGGAGCACTTGTGCTTGGTACTACAATGACTGGGAGAGCACAAATTGTATGGGAAGTTGTCCAAATGCTCATTTTATCAATCAAAGACTCACTACCTAGGGCATGTCATCTCTGACGAAGGCATCGTCGTGGATCCAGCAAAGGTTGAGGCTATTATGGAATGGCCTGCGCCAATGAATGTCCTAGAAGTTTGTAGCTTCATGGGTTTAAAAACATATTATCGATGGTTCATCGAGGGATTTTCGAAGATAACAAATCCGATCACGGAATTGCAGAAGAAAAGAAAAAAGTTTGTTTGGACCGAGAAATGCACAGAAGCATATCGGAGGCTCAAGGAGTTGTTGACATCAACACCGATACTAAAGGTCCCTGACATGAACAAAGACTTCTTGGTATGCACTGATGCATCCAAGGAAGGCTTAGGTGGAGTCTTTATGCAAGACAAATGAGTGATTGCTTACATCTCGAGGAAACTGAGAAGGCATGAGAAGAACTATGCAATGCACGATTTGGAGTTGTTAGCCATCGTATATGCCTTGAAGGTTTGGAAACACTACTTTGTTGGATGAAAATTTGGGCTAAAGAATGACCATTGTGGACTACAACACATCTTTACACAAAGAGACCTGAATGCGTGACAATGACATTGGTCATAATTTCTTAGCGAGTAGGACTTCGAGATTACTTACATAAAAGGAACAATGAACCGAGTGGCAGATGCATTGAGTTGGAGACCACAAATATTTTTAGTGCTATCTCTTCAAACGAATCTACATGAAAATATTCTAACTTTACAGCGTGATGATGACTGGTACAAAGAGGTCGAGGGTTTTATTGGACAAAACACAATGATGGTACCTAGATTTGAAGGATTTTTGTTTGATAGCGATGGTTTATTGAGGTTTAAAAATCAGATTTATGTACCACTGAACGACAAGTTGAGGATGTTGATCCTAAGCGAGGCTCATAGATCCGTCTACATGGCTCACCTGGGAGTCATGAAGATGAGGGCAGACCTTAAACCCTTATTCTTCTTGAAGGGATTGAAGGCATACATAGTCAACTATGTGGCCATATGTCTAGAATGTCAATGGGTAAAGGTTGAACATAGACACCCAGTAGGATTACTACAGCCACACGCTATTCAAAAATCAAAATGGGAGGTTATTTCAATGGATTATATTGTTGGATTGCCACTGACGACAAGGAGACATGACTCAATTTTTGTAGTAGTAGAAACTCTGATGAAGAGTGCTCGCTTTAATCTTGTGCGTACAACGTATCAGGCACCTGACATAGCTATATTTTTCATCAGTGAGATTGTGAGGATGCATGGCATGGCTAAGAGGATTATATCTGATCGAGGATCAGTGTTTATTGGACGATTTTGGATGAGTTTCCAAGAGGCCTTGGGAAACCAACTTAAATTTAGTATTGCGTATCACCTAGAGACTGAAGGGAAGACCGAATGAATGAACCAAACCTTGGAGGAAATGTTGCACATGTACGTGATGGACGAACAAAAGTGTTGGGAAGAATTCTTCCCACTGGTGGAATTCGCTTATAACAACAGTTACCAAAGCAACATTAAGATGGTGCCTTTCGAGTTTCTTTACGGGCAACCGTGTCGGACACCTTTGAGTTAGGATCGGCTTGAGGATAAGGTCCTGGTGGGACTAGAAGCAATCCAAGAAATGGAAGAGGAAATGAAAATGATAGGACAAACGATTAAAGAAGCACAGGATCAGAATAAGAGTTATGCTGATGCGCATTGTGTCTACCGTAGTTACAAGGTTGGCGATCGAGTCTTCCTACGGGTTCAACCGCATAAGAGTTTGATCAAGTTTGGAAAGGGAGCTAAACTCTCTCCTAGGTTCATGGGACATTTCAAGATTGTTTAGAGAAAGGGGCCCATGGCCAATCGACTAGCCTTGCCTAATTTTTTGAGGCGTATGCATGAGGTTTTTCATGTATCTGTTTTGAGACATTATATTAGTGATCCTACACATGTTATTGACATGAGTTCCTTGTAGGTATTAGACAAGGGGGCGCTCATGGCTAAGTCGATCTGCATCTTGGATCATCGCATTCAACAACTACTATGTCGAACAATAGATAAGGTCAAGATCTAGTGGGACAAATATAGTCCGCACTCGATGACCTGGGAGGACGCATATGATATGCGCCAACAGTTTCCATTTTTGTTTGATAGATAGAATTATGATACTGTAATACACATTATTTCGTCACTTATACTATGAAACTTTGGGACGAAGTTTAGACTAAGAGGGGGTGTATGTAACATCCCTATCTAGCGCATTGAGCAAACTTATTCTTTGAGGACACTTTCTCGCAAGTGATCGAGATTATTATGCTATTAAAACATTTGATTTTGATTATGAGGTTTTATGGGTTGACGACGTGTTGTTTTACTGCATTGACATAGACAGGTGCTATTGACTCGATTTTACTAAGTGTGCAGGATTTTGAACCTCGAGGATGCAGTGGCATCGATGTAACCCCTTGGACTTCAGATTGAGTTAGGGAGTCTACCATTGGGGTTTGATTGTTTTACTGTGATATTAGTGCATCTAATTAGATGATATGATATGGATATATTTTGACATGATTCATTGATGATGCAGGTTGACGATATCTTGCCGACTAGACTCACATGTGGAATAAATGGGTCACACACGACTACCAAGATGTTGAGGGAGAGGTGTGGACAACAACCTTGCCATAGCCTACTAGCACTCCTATCGTGGATCGAACTGTAGGTTAACGTTTACCTAGTTCAAGAGGACCCACAATGCCATGAGGGCGGACTGCGACAGTCGCTCACGATGATTCTAAGGGTCATGCAATAAGGTCGGGGCCTTATTCCATAGAGGCCCTTAGTCTCTCACATGTTCACTTGGCAGAGTATTTACTCCAGGGGTTTTTGATGTCTACCAAGTCAATCAAGAGGTGAGTGGCACCCTTGGAGCACGTGGTGTGTCCTGAAGGGAACATCGCACAAGAAAAATGGAAAGAGGCGAGTGGCACCCTTGGAGCACGTAGTGTGTCATGAAGGGCATGTCGCACAAGGAAAAACAAATTAAGGCGAGTGGCACCATTGGAGCACCTAATGCATCTTGAAGGGCACGTCGCATTGTTAATGATAAATGAATGAACCTAGATGGTCTTAGGATGAATAACACGTTAAGAATTTTAAAAACAAATTCCCTAATAAAATGTCGCCCAGTATGAAAATTTAAGGTCTAAGTCTAAATTATGTTAGTGGTAAAATTTTATCTATCTATTTAAAAAAAAAAAAAACATAAATAATAATTATACTCTTCATTAAATCTTGTAATAATAAGGGGGTAAGCAATTTAAATGATTCATAAAAATCTGTTCGGGCAAAATTTAAAAAAAAAAGGGAAATAATTGTTTTATTATTTATGATAATTTAAAAATTTTAACTAAAAAAGGAAAAAGAAAAAAGGGGATTAATATCTACACCTGCCAATTTGAGTTATAAATTAAAAGGGGAAAGAGGGAAATCTAAAATATTTAGGAAACTAGGAAAAGAGGGAAATATAAGAAGAAAAGGGAAACCCAAGGGAAAAAGAAGAAAGTCAAACTTTGTAAGGTATCTACCATTAAGAACTTTCTAATTTCAAACTGAACTAGCAAATTGATAATGGGGAAACTCATTAAAACCTATAAGAGAATTTGGGGACACCTAGGAGCAATTCTAGAAGTGACTCTAGGTGGGTGAGGGAAATAAGGGTATTTAATTAATTAAAGAAATTAATTTGTGGAGGAATGAAGGGGATGGGTGACACTTGTACGAGGAGGAATTTTTAGGATTTAATTTTTAAAAACTTAATTAAATGAGATTTTAGGAAAGTAAGTGACTTCGAAACTCTATATAATGAAGGGAGGAGAAGGATGAAGGATATCTTCTATTTTCATAATGTTACCCTGTAGAAAACTCTACTTGATTGACTTAGCTTGTGGGAGTTGGGATACCCAGTTCGGTGAGTGGTAGCTCGGACTTGCCAGGTGAGATGGGAGCTAGCTCTAGATGGTGTGTGTGGCCCCTTTGCGGCTAAGGGGGCTAAGGAGGAAGAAGAGTACTCCTAACTTTGGTTGGGAGGTACCTGTGAAGTCTCATCGGTCGGAAAGAGGGAATTGCACGGAGCGCACGGTACGTCACTAAGAGCGGGCGATCAGGCAACGATGCGCTCTCTTCATTTTTTTATGGTAGATTTTTGTAGGGTTTATGCTTGGATCTGCATGTTTAATGGAGTAAGCAAACTATTTTTCTAGATCGATGAATGAATTTCTTTCATAGCCTAGCTCGATGATTGATTGAATCCCATGGCCTTGATTTCCCTGCATGTCTTGACCTCCTTGTGGTGTTTGATTGTGACCATTGTCATGGTTTTTCCTATCATCCCTAGCTCATCAGTCCTCACCTCGGTAGTCGGCCAGGAGCCTCATCTATGGTCGTCGCTTTGGCGTTAGTATACCTATGGATCTCAATGTCTTTCATTTTTGTGTGAGGATGATGAGTAAAGGACGAACCTATCAGTCGTCTACATTTGCTCTTGTCCTTGGATCATTGGATCCTTTCGGTTCTCTTACTGTTGTCGGCAATTTGTATTGATATTTTGTCAATGGAAAAACAAATTGATTCATGTCTGCATTTTGTATTTGTATTCTAGCAATGGAAAAACAAATTGATTCATGTATGCATTTTGTATTGGTATTCTGGCAATGGAAAAATGAATTGATTCATGTGTGCATTTTGTATTGGTATTCGGGCAATGGAAAAATGAATTGATTCATGTTTGCGTTTCGTATTGGTATCTTGGAAATGCAAAAATGTTTTTGCTTTTAAATGTTGCCAGAGATTGTCGTTTTAAATTCCTACATTTTACTTTCAAATGAGACACAGATTGTCGTTTAAAATTGCCCATGTTTTTTCTTTCAAATGAGACTGAGTTTGTTGTTTTAAATGCCCATGTTTTGCCTTCAAATGAGACTAAGATTGTTGTTCTAATTGCCCACGTTTTTTCATTCAAATGAGACTGAGTTTACTGTTTTAAATGCCCACATTTTTTCTTTCCAACGATGGACTGAGTTGTTGTAGAAATCACCCACGAATTTAGCCTTTTAAATCTTAAATTCACTTGCCAGAATGACCACGGTTTTGCTAAATAAAAATTGACTGTGTGCATGTTGAATTCACCCACCCTTTTTTTTATATTCAATTCATAACTGACTTGCAGTAATGACCACGATTTCGCCTTCAAATTGTGACTGTGTTTTCCCTTGAGTGATGGACCATGTTGATGTTGATTGGGTACGCTTGACTTTAATTGTTGAGTTTTTGTTGACTGGGCATGATTGGCCACCATGTGGGCACTGTGTTTTTGCTAATTTTTCCACTGCGAATTAAATGGATAACAGTTAGTTAAATGCCTTACCATTTCTAGATTCATTGCTATGTAATGGTCGCATTAATTGCCTTGATGTTTTCCAACAAATAAAATGGATAACAGTGAGGTAAATGCCTTGTTATTTCTAGATTCATTGATATGTAATTGTCATATTAATTGCGAGAACAATTGCTACAACAATGTAAATGGCCAGTATATTCATTCTTTGGATTAAATGTCACAGCGAGTTAAATGTTAACTAACACCTTAAATGCCTTGCTATTGTTGTATTACTTGTTATGACAACAATCATGTAAACTACATTGTTAGTGTGCTTTTAATTGTCATGTTAGTGGTCATGTAATTGCCTTGTTATTTCTATATTAATTGTTAAGTAACCGCTATGTTAATTTCCTCAATAAATTGCTCTAGCCCTGCTAATAGTTAGTAGTTTTCTTTTAATATTACTAGACAGATAGTATTGTTAGTTCGGTCAATATAACTAGACTACATGTTGAGATTTATTGTTCATAAGTGTTATAATAATAGAATTCTACTTCAAGATTGTACATGTTGTTATTTAAGTTAATGTCTAGTTGCTTGGAGAATTTGGATTAGCATAGACTTGACCGATTAGGTTGTGTTAAAGTTTAAAATTTGATTGGTAAGTAAGGAATGGATTGGAAATTTTAGACTCCCTGGATTGAATTTTAATTAAGGATAGAGGTCATTTATAATTATGGTTTTAGTATTGACCACTTAAATTTGAAAAATTAATTGTATTAATGTTTATTTAGTGGACGCATTATTGTCTAATTGTAACTTGACATGCCTCGTTAGAATGGAATCCTTATTAAAATTGAATGTAATCATAGACCAATTAGACTGGGTGATTGGTGGGGGTAGGGACAATATTGTGGGGGATGGTGTCACCCCTTCTCTTTATCCTCTTGTGTCTCATCAACCTTTGTGTGGGGTAGGTATAGTCTCCCAGTCAGTATTCGGTTCCTAGCTCATCAGAGTTTTCTTGAGTCTTGGTCCTTTTTGTTTTGCGCCAAGGTTATTCATGCATCTATCACCCAGGGAAGGGCATGATTCCTGATGAGGGGATCATGGTGCGCCCTGGGGATAGCGGCGAATGAGATCTTGGTTGGAGTAGGTTATTTTGTGTGAGTGGTGACGAGCGTGCAAGTTGCTCTTGGCACAAGGCCCGAAAGCCTTCAAGCGTTAGGTCTGTGCGCCTTGAGGTTCTAGCATTGTTCGTCTAGGCCATGATGTTGGGATGGGGGTGTTGTCCCTTAGCTTGTAGGCATGGTCGTGTTTGTGTTGGAAGGGTAGTCATCCACCTTGTTATTTTACACTTGTTTACCAATTGTCTTGAGCCGGTGTGTGGTGTAATAGTAACTTGTTGCCTAGACTAGGTGCTAGTGCTCATCGTCAATGGTGTGATTAAACTGTTGTTGTCGTCGCCTTATTGCCTCTTAACTCCTGAAAAAAAAAAATACGAAAACAAAAAAAAATTGCTTCGCTTATTGTCGTAACGTTGGGGTCGTTACAATTTCGATTTACACCCATACTGTCATCGGAATTAGATAATGAATGTTCAACATCAAAATTATTTTCTGAATTTGGAGGAGTAGGACCAGGAGGTGTAGGAGGAATCTGGTCTAAAGGTGTGGGTATGGCATGCATATTAGTTTCAACTAAATCTTCTATGGAGTCAAAAATAACATTGTTCCCATTCTCAGGTCGTATTACATGGATTTATCTCCTCCCCAGGGGTGTTGAGTGTGTGGGTAGCTATCTAAGTAACTTTGCGCAGCCCACACAACAGTAGCCATCCCTGCAGCGACAGTAGCAGAAGCAGCAAGAAGGACTCAGTGATATGGACAATTCAAGAAGTCACAGTTCACCTAAAGGTGAAGATAGATCTTCACAAAGTGGGGAGGAAGATAATCAATTGAGAAGATCTTCAAGACAGATTCGGCTTCCTGAGAGGTATAAAGACTATTCCCTAATGAGTAGCATTTCAAATGTCATAGAACCCATGGGTTTTGATGAAGCTAATGAACATGATGAATGTCGAAATCCAATGGAGGAAGAATATGAATCTATAATGAAAAACAATACTTGGGAATTGATTGAATTGCCTAAACATAAGAAGCCCATTGGATGCAAATGGATATACAAACCCAAGTTTAAATTAGATGGTAGTATAGATAATTATAAGGCTAGATTGGTGGCAAAGGAGTATTCACAAAGAAAAGGTATTGATTATGCTGAAACATTTGCACCAGTAGCTAAATTGAATACTATGAGAATGATAATTGCTTTAGCTACAAAGTACCATTGGAAGGTGCATCAGTTAGATGTTAAATCTACATTTTTGAATGGTGAGTTAAAGGAAGAGGTTTACCTTACTCAAATTGAAGGGTTTGTTGAAAAGGGGCAAGAACACTTAGTGTGTAAGTTAAAGAAAGCATTGTATGGACTAAAATAGACACCTACGTCATGGTATGAAAAGATAGACTCTTTATTTCTTCAATAGGGTTTTATGAGGACCAAAAGTGATCCAAATCTGTATATCAAATTTGATAAACAAGGGTATATAGTATTGATTTCATTATATGCTGATGATTTAATAATTATAGGAAATGCAGAGAAGTTAATTGATGAAATCAAGGAGCAGTTATCAAAGGTATTTGAAATGAAAGATATTGGTGAGTTACATTACTGCCTAGGTCCTTGAAGTTTGGAGAAATGCAGGCCAAACATTTGTTTGTCAGAGTAAGTATATTAGAGAAATACTTAAGAGATTTAAAATGGATTAGTGTAAGTCTTCTACTGTTCCCATGCAGCAGAATGTGAAACTTTCTTGTGATGATGGTTCGAAGGAGGTGAATGGCACTGTGTATAGACAGATGGTGGGTATTCTGAATTATCTCACCACAACCAGACCTGATGTTTCATATTTTGTGAGTGTCTTAAGTCAGTTCATGGTGAAACCTCATGAAAGCCATTGGAATGCAGCAAAGCAGTACTCAGGTATCTAAAAGGTACACTTGATTATGGTATTAAATATACCGATGCATTTGATGTTGAGTTGACACGTTATTCAGATTTTGATTGGGTTGGCAATCTGGATGATCGAAGATCAACCACTAGATATGCGTTCAACATTGGATCTGGGGTTGTTTCATGGAGCAGTAAAAAACAACCTACTGTATCTTTGTCTTCTACTAAAGTAGAATATAAAGCCTTGTGTGTAGCAACTTGTGAAGTTGTTTGGTTAAGAAGACTTCTTCAAGATGTTGGAGAAGAACGAAAGGAACCTACGATGATCAGATGTGATAATCAAAGTTCAATCAATATTGTGAAGAATCCAATTTTTTATTCAAGGACAAAGCATGTTGAAGCTGAGTATCATTTTGTTCAAGAAAAGTTGCAGTCAAATGAAATAACTCTTGTGTATTGTAATAGTAATGAAAATGCTATGATATTTTCACTAAGCCTCTTGGAAAGATTAAGTTTGAGTTGTTTAGGGAGATGTTAGGTGTAGAAGTCAATCCATTCTCCATTAAGGAGGAGACTTGGAAATACTGGAGTAAGCGCCAGTTGTAAGCACTAGTTATAAGCTTCAGTTGTGAGAATTAGTTGTAGGCGTGTTAAGAGTAAGTTCTTAGTTAACAGTCTAGTTGTCTTTGGTTTGCATGTAACCTACTCGGTCAAGTCTTTTCCTATATAAGGATGTAATCCGTCTTCATTGAATAATACAGAAGTGAGCATAGCCTCACCGTGTGTTTGTTTCACATATTTTATTTACAATGCCGTTGAATATCATGATTGGTAGATGTATATCAAAATGACGTTGCAGATTGTGGCACTGTCACAAAATGGGAGCACTATTACATGAAGTTGTTGTGGGAACTTGCTATAGGAATCTATTGTAGGAGTGTTGGGAGAACTTGTTGTGGGAAACTATTGTAGGAGAGTGTTTTTCTAGACATCAATACCTTCCCTTTTTCTTGTGATTTTTCAAGACAAGTTATTTTTAACAAAGAAAATAGGACCCATCCTTTTTTACTTGAAAATATCTTTACATACCTAGGAAATTGCAAATTTTCTTGACATACACTAAGGCTTCTCATTTCCCTTTCATGAACTTGCTTTAACTTTCAAGATAGTTTTTTTTTTTTTTAACACTTGGAATTTTTTTGCGTGTATTGAAAGAGATCCCATGAACTTTTCAACATATCCGAGAACCCTTTTCTTTCTTAACCTACTCAAACCTACTTCGGCCCTAAAGTAGCTCTACCATTCGCCTTCATCACCCAATGTATCACCTATGGGCACCTCAACTCCATGCATAGGACGATCTTCCACCGAGCTTCAAGATATCCTCGACCTGCTCCAAACCAAACTGCTCCCAAACCCTCTCCTCAAGGAATTACATGATATCATTCTACTCGCGCCAAGCCCTAACCAAGAAAAATTTGGGTTTCATATCCATGTTGTAAGGGTTTCAGTGAAAATTGGGCACATGAATAGTCATCCATGGGAATAGTTCAAAGACTATCCATTTCCCATTACTGGTCCTTAGTCATATTTTTTCTCTCCTTCAAACTTGACATAGTATGCAAGTTTATCATGAAAAGCATCTAGTGCGTAGCAGGAATCATTGTTTTTTTCACCTCCGGAATTTGTTGGAAGAGTTAATACAAAATCCTATGTTACATACCTCCTGATATCAGAAGAGTTAACACAAAATCCGTCGGTATTCATCTCTAGTTCGTTGCCATATTTAATACAAATGCCTATGGTATCATATCAGATTAGTTAATGCAAATTCATTTGGTACAAATTTTCTACATGCTGACATAATTCATGCCAATGTTGTTGGTCTGTTTCTTCCTACACTAGCATCGTTCATGAGATTTTCTGCGGAACACACTGGATATCTTGTTAAGTTTAGTCCAAGTATAAATTGGAAAAATTGCCACAAACTACTTTGATAGCATAATATTACTCTCCAAGTTATCAACAAACCCTCTGGTACATACTAGAGCACTTCTCATCTTTGACTCTGGTTTCACCTCATTCATCAGCCAAGGTGTCAACAATTACACTATTTCACCAAAGCTAAGTCAGAATTCCTCAAAATATCACTATGTCTCGAATCATCCTATCTTCCCGAGACAATGACTTCCCTCCTAACATTGAATCGAGCGATTCCTTAGGTACCAACATAGGTTTGAATATACGAATATATTTAAAAACAAAATCTTGTTAATGCTCTAAACACTTAATGATTTACATGGTTAACAATCTAACATTTTATGTTATTATTGTGTCTTCTTTTATCATTGCTTTGATGCAGTAACTACGACTATGTCTGTCATAGATTCATATATCTCATTGCACAAGAAAAATACCAGCAAAGTACCTGCGGCAGAAGCTTTCTAAAGTGGAAGTTCACAGGGAGAAGAACCTAACACCCCAAGGGTTCTCTATGAAAAAACTACAAGACTCTTATAGAAATGGGAAAATTCACTCAAGTGGGGTGA
>JZKD02S0776569.1:744703-756030 GCA_000966675.3 Picea glauca | reverse complement strand
CACCAACCATGGACAACACTATATGGAAAGGTGAATGAAGGACATGGAATGTTGCTTCAATAAAGTCGAATGACCTTGAGATACCTCCACCACACTTATCTTTCAATGAGAAATTGACTACAATAAAGGAGCGGTCTTCAACCAAAGATTCCCATAACAAACCTAGTCCACTTAGAAGCAAATATGGTATAAGAATCCAGGAAAAAGTTTCAATAAGAGACTGGATTTATTGATGCCATTCGAGGGTATATGCCATAGTTTCTGAGTTCCAATTATAATAGAAGCACTTTGAAATTATTTATTGCAGTCAAGAATACATCACCCTTTTATCGATGTTATCACCCTTCGACCTCTTGCTATCAATTTATGTGAGTGTCCATTTTCTAATGAAAGTTATGAAAGGATCATATATAGTGGCTTGATCATGAAGAGTATTAGTTCTTGCACCTTATATGAAGTTGCCCAATTATTTTTTAAAGAAGAAATCTTTTCATGAGTTGGCGATATATTGCCTGCAACATCTTAAGTGTGCGCGATGTTGAGGCCAGGGATCCTTTGTGTATAGGATATGTTTTATAAGTTGGTGAGCCAGTTATTATAAGCTAGGAGGCTTATGTTTTGATTAGGCCGGAGAGCCTAGATGTTAAAGGCAAGTGCACCTGCTTTTGTACATGTCTCATATTTAATATAAAATACATCGTTCCGCGTAGAATGACCACGATAAAAGAGATGGGGGACTAAACTCCACTAGTCTGGGAAAGGGTGGGGGCCAAAAGTTAAGGAAAAAGTCTAAGCTAGGAAGCTTAAGTTAAAAAGAAATATTATATTAATATTTCTTAAAGTATAAAGTATGGATAATTATGTTATCCTAAGTTGTAAAGTTGGGGACAAGTGAACCAAAGTAGCTCCCAACATGACAAGTGTCAAGTTTGGGACATGCATACATATTGTTGGGACTTACCTCATTTTGACATCTCCCCCATCAGTCCGACCATCATCTTTTCCAACACTTCTTCCATCATTTTGAGAATTATTCATTCAACCATGGTGCCATGACTATTTTTCACTCACGCAGTCATTTATCCCCCATACTTCCTGTCACTATACTAGAGCTTGTATCCATGGCCATATAGGTTTATGTAGCTGGTGAGTCTGGGAGCTGGACTGAAGACGCAAGTTGTCAGGCCCGTAGGATATTGAAGAGGTGGTTTGTCAGGCCCATTAGTAATTTCTCTCTCAGCGAGAAAATGGATGGGAGGTGACTTCCTTAGGGTTCTAAACTATAGCTACAAGGCTCTCAGACTTCATGTCTAGCCTGTTGCTGAAGCACTGGAAGGGAAGTGGGGCAGCCGAGAGACTGTTGAGCAGAGAAGGGGCACACTTCCTTGGGTGGGACATGCATGTGGGGAATGAGAGACTGTAGGTTGTTAGTTTGAGTAGGTACCTGTGATGGAGTCTTTCCTATTTTCCATGAGCCAATAGCCTGGTTAGGAACCCTTTACCTGGGTGGAGTTTAGTCCCAGCTGAGGAGTGACTCATTGTTGAGAGTAATGAACAGTGTGGTATAAGGATGGGAGGTTTGTGGAAGGTTTGGACGCAATTGGTGATACTCTTACCAAGATAAGTGTTAGGTGTGTGATAACATTACATGCTCCATTATTATTTCTATGCTTAGTTTTACAGAGTTATCCTGTGTATGATTTATAACTGTGTTTATATTTTATGGGTATTTCCTGTATATGTCGCATGTATGCGATTACTGTTATTTAAGTATGAATTCGTGCATTTACAAATGTATTTGTACGTTTACATTATATATATAAAGATTTCGCAAGAGTTCTGTGTGTATATATTTTTAATTGTATGCAGTTAGAAAAATTGTATGTGGCATAGCTCAGTTTGGATGTTGAGTGTGTTACAGTATGTTCTGCACATAGAACATTTGTGTTCTCTGGCGTAGCGTGACTCGTCATGGATGGTCGGTGATGTTACAATTTGTTATAAGAGCATGAAAGAATGTTCTGGAGCGGCATTTCTTGGCCAGTGGATGGTTGGGGATGTTACAATAGAAGATCTTACCTGCATGGCTGGGGATGTTACCTGCATGGATGCCATTAAATTTTTTTAATGCTACGTGATTAGTTGATGACAATAGAAGCTCTTATGCCTCCTTATTAGTCTTATAATCAACATTCCATCCTTATGTTTATTTCTTCCACATGCATCAACATTATCAGCAACACTTGCAAACATGCAAGCATCCTCACTTTATGGCTATCCCAACAAGCCATAAAATACTTGTTGCTACAGTAATTGTAGCAAATTCTTTCTTCTTGTATCATGTTTCCTTGTTTCTCCCAAAATTCTTCCATTCTCCTATATTCTTGAACCTTCAAGTGCTCTTCACTGTAAATACTTGTGCATGAATATTTCCGATCTAAGCACTTTCTAGCCAAAACACTCTCGGTTGCCTTTGTTTTTCCATCCAAATACTAAAATGATATTAACGTTCAGATTTTATTTATTTCCTCGATCCATCTATCCCAACTCATACTTGGATGAATTATAATTTCAATATTGTGTTCTTATAGACTTTTGGATCTTCAACATCCATTTATTTTTTGGGCTAAACTATTTCAGTTCTTCCTTGACTTAATAATTAGGTATTTGGGTTTTCTTGCATTCTTCTCCACTCTTTTCCAACTAGCCTCAAACTTGGCTTTGACATCTTCATGTTATTGTGGAAATATCTTCAATACTTTTGGAATGCATCAATAATCTGTACTACTATTCTTTCTTTCCCTCTTGGAGTATTTTCATGCATTACCATTTGCTTGACATCCACCCCATGAATTGTTCTTCCATTATTCTAGGATGTTCATGGACTTGCAACTCCATATTATGTTGATATTAATTTTCAACATCTCACTATTATTCAGATCCCTGTGATCCAACTCTTACATGACCCAATTATATTTCCAGTCATGTTTTTTGAGTAACCTTGGACAATTAATAATCAACTCCCTTCTTGAGGTACTTGATTTATCCCTTCCTTAGCTGATCACATCATCACTTGGATTTTCTTGATGGGTATTACTTTCCCTTGTCTTGACCAATCTGATTTCAACCTTCCTTGCACAATCTAGTTCTATCATGCCATATTGATGCCCTTCAAACCATGCTTCCACTGTGCACTTTGATAACAATAAGGGAAGCATTATTCTAATTTCATAGCTAATCCATGGATATGATGCACTCTTTATCCAAATATGTAATAATCCTCTTTCTTTATCCGATTAATATCATTATGACAGTCAATTATTTTTATAATAGATCTTACTCCCATGCATTGCTTAATTTCTATAGTGATTTATTTGGGTGTGTTCACTAATTCATTCACTACATGATCTATTCCTTTGCCTAGATTTGATGGGGAGATTAATAGCTTCTTGACACATGCACGACCTCTCACATGATATTTCGAAGACTTCGACGAAAATCTAGATGGTGTAGTATAATTTTCATAGAGATCAAGTCTGAAACCTTCGGGAATGGGAACCTTCAAGATTAAGTTGTTTGGACTCTCATATTTTCTTCTTCATAGTGTACTCTATCTTCCATGGTTGGAAAGAAAATTGTTGTCCATTTTTCATATTAAACAAAAAGGCCACTTTGTTCATATGATCGACAACAAAGTTAATATAAGGAAGGATTCTGACAACATGGTTGTCATCACTAGAACGGAATATGGAATACTGTTTCATTTGAATGGGAGATCTTCCCATACACAAATTTTCACATACCTCTCTCATCGGGACTCGGGTATAATTCCATATATTCTTTTGTGGCATGTTAGAATTGGCCATATTAATTATGACAATCTTCATTTGTTGAGATAGAATGGTGTTTCTAATCTCCCACCATTCGTATAAAATTAAAACAATGTGATACGTGAATTATTTGAAAACATAACAAACAACCTTTCCATGATTCTACTTCTAGAGCATGTACAAAGCTTGAATGGATTCACTCTTATTTGTGAAGCCATATGACTATTCTTTCTGCTAATGGAAATACATATGTATTTTCCTTTATTGATTACTACACCATGATGTGTTGGGTGTACTTTCTAAAAGATACATCACAATCTTTTGAAACAATTAAATATTTTCATATATGGATTCAAAATGAAGCTCAGTCTCATATTGTCTCTCTTCACACTGATAATGGAAGATAATATACATCTAATGAATTTGAAAGTTATCTTCACCAACATGGGATCAAACATCAAACAATAGTTCCATACAATCCTCAATAGAATGATGTAGCTGAATGAATGAACAAGACTCTCCTAAATATGGTTCATTCCATGATGTTTTTCAAGAATATTAAATTAATGTTTTGGGATGATGCAATAAAAAGAAATAGGTGTCCATCTCATGCTATAAAAAAAAGACTCCATATGAAATGTGGTATGGAAACATTCCTTTGGTTAGGCATATTAGGGTCTTTGGTTCCACTTGTTATGCCTTGATTCCTAAGGAGAAAAGAAGAAAGTGGGATGCAAGGGTGCATCTTCTTGGGATACTGAAATACCACCAGCGGGTATCGTCTGTATGATGAGACAAAAAATAATTTCACCCTTTCCAGAGATGTGATATTTCTTGCATACTCCAAGAAAGAAGAAATTATTAAGAGGTAGCTTGATCGTCTTGACAGATTCACTCATATAAAGACATATCATGAATTTGATGATGATATTCCAAATATTGAAGGGGGGATCCCTATCTTGGGTCAATCTTTGGAATCTCTGTGTGTAGCACCTTCTCCCCCATGTCAAGAAGTTCCTACCACTTCATAGGAACCTAAAGTTTAGTTGGATGATGCGATCAAAAAGATTGAAAATATAAGACTTGATGATAACTCAAGACCATCTCAATCAACCAAGCAATCTAGACCATCTCATAAAGTTCTAGCAAAAGGGCTCACAAAAACACTTCTAAGTGTTCATCTTGATGGAGTTGCAAAGACATAAACCATATTTCCTCAAAACAAGATGGAGGTAATGTAGATAATTCAAAATCAGGTGATGTAGAACATATGGATGTTTCATATGATTGTGAGCTTAATTTATCTACTAACCTTGAACCAAATGCCTTTAAAAATCCACTTCTCACGATGAATGGAAAGACGCCATGAATAAGAAATATGATGTTTTCATCAAGAATGGGACATGGAATTTGGTGGATCCTCCATATGGAACCAAACTGAGTGGTTGCAAGTGGTTATTCAAGAACAAGTACAGATCATATGGCTCACTTAAAAAGCACAAATCAAGGCTTGTGGAAAAAGGATTTGCACATAAAAAAGGTTTTTATTATGAGGATAATTTTTCCCCCACATCAAAATGGGTTACAATCCCCACTCTATTTTCCATGGAAGCACACCATGGATGGAAAATTCATCAAATGGATGTGAATATTTCTTTCTTCAATGGAGACTTGAAAGAGAATGTGTTCATGTCTTAACTAGAATGATTTTTTGTGGACGAACACAAACATAAGGTATGTAAGATCATCAAATCCTTGTATGGCTTGAAACAAGCACCACAATCATGGTATGAAGATTTAACTGAGCATCTTCTGAAATTAAATTTCAAGCATTTCAATCTTGACAATGCAACTTTGTTTGTAAAGAATGTTGCAAAAATGGTTGTATATCTTGTAGTATATGTAGATGATCTATTCATAATAGGGAACAATGAGAACTACATTGCATCCACGAATAAAGAGTTGAATAAAGGATTCATGATGAAAAATTTGGAACATATTAACTACTAATTGGGAATTGAAGTGATACAAAATCCAAAGTACATATTCATCTCCCAGAAGAAACATTGGAGAACTATTGAAAATTTTTGACATGGCTAAGTGAAATCATGTTACTACTACAATGGAACTGAAACTGAAGCTCACATCAAAATAATGGAATGAATTTTAGGATGCATCCAAGTATATAAAACTTGTGAGAAGTCTTATCTATCTTACTACCAACACGCCAGATATTTCATTTTTGGGGGGAATTATTTCCAGGTTCATGCAAAATCCTTGTGAAGGACATTGGTATGCATAAAAGAGAGTTCTAAAATACTTGAAAGAAACTCAAGTTTTTGGACTCAATTACTCTAAGGTAGATGAATTCAACCTAATCAGATATTCTAATTCAGACTTTGATGGGGATAAGGAAAATGGAGTGTCAACTCTAAGTTATCTCATGAGTCTTGGATCAACAACTGTCTCTCAGAGATCATGCAAAAAATCAGACCCTATAGATTCAAAAATTGAGGAAAAATATGTGATAGTTGTAGAAGAGACAAAGGAGATTGTGTGGCTTAGGAAAATACTTGAAGATTGGATGGAGAAATAAGTAAATTATACTCCTCTTCTAGTTGAAAACACTTTTGCAATCAAGTTGGCCAAGAATACTAGATTCCATGATCGATCCAAGAGCATCAACACCAACTATCGCTTGATTATATATCATGTAGATGCCAATAATATTCACTTGATACATTGTTACAAAAATGATAAAGTTACGGACATGTTCACCAAAGAACTTGGAAAAGAAAATTTTGAGATGTTCAAAATGGTGCTTGGAGTCACACACACCACTTCGGACTAAGGGGGGATATGTTTGACATGTAATCCTTCATGGATGAATTAATTGTAACATATTATAAATATGAATAGTCATAGTTCATAGGAAACCTCTTCAGTTATAGAATAACAATAGTCATTTATTTTATATTTATTAACCTATCATGTTAATGCCAAACACATCAAGTGTGGAGTTATTTTCTCCCATCCCTAACATTAATTTTTTGACTAATGATCCATATTGTATCACTATATTATTTTTCATCTATATCACTACTTTTTGGGTGGAAAATGGGAGGAATTAGCTTGCAGGGCCATTTCGGCGACTAGTCCAAATTTTGAAATTTGGGTCCAAAAATCAGTAAAAAATCTTGTTGAGCCATTTTGAGGAATCAAATGACATTTTTTTTTTTTTCCAAACCTTACAATTGAGGAACATTATAAATTCTACACTTTGATACCTTTCCAACGACACAGACCGTTCATCAATCAAATCTCGTATGAGAAAGTTATGCCTCCCACAAGTTGTCCTACCATATTGGTCACCATGGTGCGAGTGGATGCCACATCACTCTCCATTAATTAGAAATGTGGGGCTATCCACCTAGTGGATTTTATAAGAAAATTATAGAAGGTACAAAACCTTATCGCAGTTTAAGATTAAGGAAGTCAAAAACCTATCTCTAGATGGTTATCTAACTATGTTAAAAACTGGGCCAATATGAGGAGAGGGGGTTCCATTATTTTTCATTGTAAAAGTGGTATTCTATGAGCATAGAAAAGGAGGATATATTATCTAGTATCCATACATGCCACAAGTAGAAGGAAACTCAACAGAGAGTGTCTCTTTCTTTGTACTTGCATTATTTCCTTACCAGAGAAAAGAGAGCAGAGTAGCCTCACCTTCTGGTTGGATTTTCTCTCGTATTGGGTTTCTCAGGTCATATATTGTGTTTATTTGTGGATGGTTTGAATGTGTTTTTCTTTTCTCTAATTTTTCCATGTTTTATCTATTTTATCAGTAACTAAATACTCTGAAGATCTAAAGGAAATTAAACTAATATTAAAGATCTCAATATTTTGTTACATCTGTTGTGACAAAGTGTTCCATTTCAATATCCACATAATTTACAGATGAACTAAGTACATAATATACAACCAATAGGAAACTAACATTGAAAATAAAAAGGATTTTATGATTGCTTAATCTCTAGTCTAGGTCATGTACTTCTTTAGAGGGGATGGTATAAAGATGTTATGTCTTCGATAAAGTATTGGATTAAATAAGAGGAAGTAATTTTACATAATATTGATATTGTTAAAACAATTCACTTCTAAATTCAAGAAGAAGTTATGGTCCTATAAAGAAATACAAGAAAGTGGCAATTGAGATATTATAAGGAAGTCATCAACCCTAATTTAGAAAATCAAAAGTATATTTTTTTTTAGCTACCTTAAAGAAGAAAATCAATATTGATAGAATAAGAAATGACTTTTAGAGGCTCCATTGCAAATAGGGTTTTGGACAATTCCTAATATAACTTAAGATGAAATAATTTGTCATCTTTGTGATATTAAAAAGGCATAAAAAGAAAAATATTTTTTTTGAAAATATCTATATTTAGTCACTTTAAATTTCAACTTAAAAATATTTTTAATAGTAATAACCTTCAAAACGTGTGTCTCCTCTGTGCAATTTTTACCACAATTCAATGGTTAAGGGAAATTTTCCAAATTTTTTGGTAAAAAATAAATTGGGGGTTTGATGTTACCTATCCCCCATTCAACACTGAAGCTCATGATTCCAAGTAATTTGTTATTTCATTTGGAGCATGTGTCATATCATCCCATGGAGTGCCACATTCCACCTTGCACATGCTTCCTCTATCCCATTTTCCAATTTTTGAAGCCCCTCGGGCTCATCAACTAATTGCATTTGGGATTTTCCATGAGCTCAATATCACTTTGGGTGAGATTTATCCTCTCGGTTCCTCTCTTGTTCATTCTCACGTAGGATTCAGGCTATGACCTTTGATTTTTTGTCTCAGATACCATCACTCACCATCATCCTTATCCTCTGTCTCTTAGCTCCCCATGTGTGAACACATGGATGCCTTCCACTGGTCATTTTATCTCTCTACAGGTATGGTTATGTCTTCACTTTTTTATTTCACTCTTAGATGTTCTCCTCTCTACCATCCTTGGTTCCCCAGTAACCCTGTCAATCCATTTCATTATCACATGTCGGTCATCGTTAGCTCGCCTCTCCTCATGTGATGACATAGACATCTTATCTTCCAACAATAAGTGTGAAATGGATGCTATGAAGGGGAAGCAAAATATTCAACAACAAGAGTTGGAAGCTCAACAAGAGTCACATTCTCATATGGAACAAAAATTTCAAGATAGGGAAGACATAAGAGACAAGGATATTTACACCATCCTTTGAAATGTCAATCAATATTTTGAACATATATAGTGTCTTTGTAAGTAATTCCATCGAATGCATCAATGAAGCCATGGGAAGCATGAATTGAACCCTTTTGAAGGTTCTCACACCTCCTGCAAAGTAATCCAACTTATGAAACAATATTCAGAGCACACCAAACAAGAAGATATTCAAGCAGTGGTGGACACTTATTTGAAACTCAATTCCTCTAGGTTTTATACAAGGTAAATGTGTTTTTTTTTTTAATTCCTATGTTAGAATATATACATGGAAGGATCATAGTTTTTTTGTAAAAATTGTAGTAGACATTAGTGAGCTAAGGATTATTATACCCTCTGTTTTTTTGGAAGTTCATAGACATAATGAAATTTTCTGCTCTCAAGATGTTTTAGCTTAGCTACAACCGCCTTTTACAATACAAATTGTCCATTTTTGTTAAAACAATAGTGATAACCTTAAAAAATTATTAACTAATAACTACTATAAAAACTATAAAGTAAACCAATTGATATGCTTTTGTTTTGTTTATTTTTTTAAATTTAATAAACCAAAGTTTATCTAATAATAATCATGATAATAATCTACACATGTCTTACAAAAGGTTTTCCTTGAGGCCATTTGATCCTATTGGATGTACCTTGCTTGGATATCAAAACTAATCCTTAAGTGAAACATGCATCTTTGTTGTCATTTCATATGGTCAAGTGATTCAGAAAACAAATGTATGGCACTTGTATCTTGAAAAAAACTCTCTATCCTAGAATGCCAAGTTTTATAAGGGATAAATTATTTTTTTATTAGTCTAAAAATCCCTCACAGCTAATCATGTTTGGAAATTCTTGTAGAGAAAAGGACTCTGCATTCATAATGTAAAATTTAAATACTTTTCCACCATATCCATGGAGAATTGGATTTGAACTCCAAATTAAAAATTGCTAATCTCTTTGATCATTTGGAAATCCATAGTTATATCCTTTCCTCTCATTTGAAATTTTGGGGAATAGGGTGGAACATGCCATGAAACATAAAAAATAGTATTGTAGATATTTGAAGAGAAACAAAAAAATTCAAAGGTAGAGGTAGTCTCTAAAGACACCATTAGAAAATTTAAGTAGAGCACACTATGATCAAAACAACACAGTACATATTGGATCTTGATATATCCATATTATATCAACTTGATCTCTTGATCGGATTATGATAATGACCCAAGGGGTCCTCTATTTATATTATCAAGATCTAACCAGATTCCATAAAATATGGAAGATCTTTTCCACATGTAACTATGGGTTGTTAGAGTTGACTATGCCAAATTTGCACCATCGAGTCAGTTCAACAACGATTCTAAATGTGACCAACTATATTTCAAGCTCATATTGATTATAGGGTCGGTCGATCAACTACCCAACTATCGTTGACTGCAAATTTATTGTCCGACCAACATGCACGTTGACTACCTTACCAACTAATGTAGAGATGTGTTCGATTACTCGATCGCCTGTAGCAATATGTAGGTCGATTTCTCAATCGAATGAATCTAGAGGATGTGTTATGAATCGTCAATGATTTATGTTGCAACGCCCCCCATCAACATGTTGATTAAGGTTAGTTGTCATTGATGTCAACCCTTGAAGAAAGCCCTGTAGCACAAATGTTTGGGTAATGGACCCAAGTTTGTTTGATGTAAATATGACTCATTATTGTCTTGTCATGGTTGATAAGAAGTATGGATGGATGAACTCCAAAGTGGTCCCCTTATGGTGAAATCACTCACGGGAAGATGATTTGTGGATTGGGTTATCCTAGAAGTATGGTTAGAGAACCCATGCTTATTTGTGGAATAATGAGATGAAGTTCAATAATTTTTTTAATGAAACTATCCTATATGGATATTGTTTTTCATTCCATTTTCGGTGGTATGTGTAACACCACATAACTCCTCAGGGTTAGAGAGTTATGGCCATGAGAAGTTGCAGAACCCGGGATTGGGCAATGGACCCAAGTTTGTTTGATGGATAATGATATGAGTTTTGATATATATATGTAGGTAATACTATTATATATGGATGGTACATGTCATTCCATTTCTGTTGTTATGTGGAATGTTACATAACTCCTCACGGTTTGAGAGTTATGGCCTTACGAAGTTGGAGGACCCTCTTATGTCATCTAGAAGTCCCAAAAGGTCAAAGTAGTCAAAGTGGTTTAAGAGATTTTAGAAG
>JZKD02S0776569.1:705535-720880 GCA_000966675.3 Picea glauca | reverse complement strand
GAGTGTACTATAATTCAAAGTGAATACAAAATAAATTATTTAAATAATAAATTGAATGGAGAAATTAGAAGTGGGTTAACCCTAAAATAAGGAAAGTGGGCAAAGTGACCTAGAATATGTTTTTAAGGAAGCTACTTGGAGAGTATAAATAAGAGGAAAGGCACTCTCATTTAAGACACACTTGAGAATATTGAATACCTATAGGTGTTTGAGGTAACCAAAGGATATCTAAGCCAAATTTATGAGGAAACTGAAGAAAAGAAGGCCAGAATTGAAGGAAGGATAAATTCTTTTGATGATGCTTTCTAAGGTATGTTTTTTTTCAGGTCATCTCACTATTTTCACAATAAGTTTTTTTCTAGAATGATTTAGATAGTAAAATTTATATTCCATTTAGGAAAAATATCCAAGTATCTGTTGTAAACAATTTATCTTGTGGGTCGTTGTATTTTTGGAGTTACACTCCGTGGAAAAAAGGGTTTGTGGCTAGTCCTGAAACTAGTCAAAAACAAGTGTTTCAGGTAAAAACATCATAACTTCTTCATAACAGATCCAAATTTAGTAAGACAAAATGTGTTATTTATAGTAAATTTCGTAATATTATGTGTAACAATTTCAGATAAATTCAAAAAATATACCATGTGGGGCATGCTCTATGAGGTCTCTCTTTAGAATAAGCCAGAATTCAACAAGGTGTGCCATTTTTTGTATAACACATTTTTTCAAAGGTTCCAAGTAGTGACACCTGGTGGAATTGCATAGAACTCACTGAAAATAATTTTGTATCATTTTCATATCTTTATTCATTACAGGTACAAAGTTATGATTATTTCAAGTTAGGGTTGTTGACTAATCCAAAACTAGTCTTGTGAGACTAAAGAAATGTTTGATGAAAATGATAGTCTCTTATTGTTAAAGTAAAGAAAGGTTTGCAGGTATGTGATCATATACACCAGGTGTATTACAGAGTTACAAATCATATTTGGATGATGAAATTGATGAGGGAATTTGGTTGAGGTACATGTCGGGCACATAGTTGAGACAAATAGTTGATGAGTTGATACATACATGAGGTGTATATTTGATTATGCTGGTACATATTGATGAGCCATAGTTGATGAGTAGTTGATACATGATTGGTACATACTTGGTACATGGTTGGTGAAACTTGTTAGTAGTATTGTTGACACATGGTTTATGGATGATGTAGCATACTTGTATTATTAGAAGCACATATTGATCTTGGTGATGATTATGAGGTGTTGTGTTATGCTTGGTTGATGCACATCTTTGAGAGTTGTCTTGGTGATTGATATTGGTGAGTAGATATGATTTGGTTGATAACATTGATGAGACAGGTTGTTGAGATAAGTTGTTTGGACAAGTTGTTGTGACAGGTTATTTGTATAGGTTTGGTGCATGGTTGATGCACTTGTTCATGGTACAGGTTGAGGTATAGGTTGGTGACTGGTGGATTCAATTGTTTATGGTACAGGTTGATTATAGGTTGTTTGGTACATGTTGGTGCATGGTTGATGCACTTGTTTATGGTACAGGTTGATTACAGTTTGAGGTACAGTTTGATGCATGGTTGATGCATGGTTCAGGTTATTGGTACAGGATATTTTTTGCAAGTTGATTGGTACATGTTTACAAAAGTATATCTCATAGTGATAGTGTGACAATGGTTCCATCATTCTACTTACATGTTAGGGAATTTGGATGGGGAAATGATAGGTGGTTTTAGCCACCTTCCGGTTGTATCCAAATAAAACAGGGGGTTGTAGCCTCCTTCTGGTTGTACCCAGAGAATTGGAGAGTTGGATCTTCCCTCAGGTTGTAGCCTGAGAAACTAGGGGGTTGGAGCCTCCTTCCAGTTGCATCTGGAAAAAAAAGGAAGTTGGTGCTTCCAATGAATGTAATTCTTCAAGACATATAAGATAAAACATTATGTTGTTTTCTCCCACTTTGGGTTTCCATGTAAAACACTGGTGTATTGTGTATGTGTACGATTGTTCATTTGTTCATTGTTTATTTACTCTACAATTATTGGATGATAATTATACATTGATATAACAGTTGGATTATATGGTTAAAAAGGATTAAATTGCTCTATTACTGATTCACACCCCCTCTTAGTAATCCAACTATTGGTATCAGAGCAGGTTCCTTCAGGAAACAGTTTAACCACTAGAAGGAGATGATGGATTATTATGAGAATGGAGTACCAATGTTTAATGGTCATAATGGTTTTAAGTATGATATGTAGATCATAAGGACGAAAGTACTTTACATGCACAAGGAAATTATATTTGTCTATCAGTTGTTACAAGATATGATAGTTCAAAAAAGGGAAAAGAATGTAGCCAATAAGGAATTGAGGAAGAATAACAAAATAGAAATGGATTTCATGTGGGACGAATTACCTAATCTCATAAGAGAAAATATTGGTAAATGTTCATCAACAAAATAACTTTGGTATAAGTTACATGACATATATTCTTCACCCATCACAGATTTAGAAAGTGTCAAAGAAGATGAAAATACAAATCAAGAAGAATTATGTTCACCATGTCAAGCAGATTCAGAAGATGAATAGTACATAATCACCAGAGGTATGTTGTTTTGTCTTAATTGTGAAAAATGTGGATATCTTGAAATAGAATGCCATGAAGGAAATGAGATAGAAAAAATAATTGAAAAGAAAGGCAATTATAAATAAGAATTGATTAGTTCTTTAGATGAACTAAAAGAAGAAAATAATTCACTCAAGAAAGAATTGATGAAACAAAAGGAAAGTGTTCACATTTTTTAAGAATCCCAATAGGTCATTGAGAACTTAATAACTAAGCTAGAAGAATCCAAAAAGATCAAAGAAAATCTTGAATATGAAAAGCAGTTTTTGGAAACCATCATAGCAACACAGAAGGAAGAAGCAGAAATGAGAGAGAAGATATTGACAGATCATGTTAAGGAAAGAACTAATGATCTAAACCAGCTTGAGGCAGAGTTCGGTCAAGAAGAGAAAGGAATTGAAGAAGAATTAATCACATTAAAAATTCATCTTGAAGAAGCGAAAAACATAGAATAAGTCATGAAGTCTCAGATAATCAAGAAAGAAGAAGAGGTTGAGAAGCTTGAATAAGAAGTTGTCACATTGAGAAGTAAAATCGTCCATCTAAGAAAATTATTGAAGATACGTATTCAAGAAGACCATCAATGTTCAAGCCACAAAGAAGCTTCAATCATGATCATGACCAGTCAAAGCAAAAATTTAGAAGGACTATGGCACAAGAAGATCATTCACTCCCAACTATGCAGATTTATTTTATGGTAATTATTTTTATTGTACTAAATTTGGACATAGGTTGTAGATTGCAGAAATTATAAATAAATGTTCAAGAAAGAAGTGCCTATGTGGTTGCACGTAACATTGGGTGTTACAAATGTCATAACTATGGACACATAGACAGTGATTGTAGAAGCATGATCGATACTTCCATGAAAGAGAATACTGATATCATATATAAGAAAGTATGGATAAGAAAATAGGAATAACATGTGAACAAGGAGCAGGTACCAAAGATTGTAGGATTGGAAATAAAACAAGATGAAGAAAATTCTACAGAGAAAAGGAAAGATGTCAGATACAGAAAGGTTTGGAGAATAACTAAAAGAAAGGAAGGACATGTAAAAAAGGAACATGTTTAAGAGATTGTACTTTCAGGCATTGTAGTGAAAGATGAATCCACAGACATAAAGAAAGAAGTTAGATCTCAAAGAGATAATGAATCTACCAATGAATATGATGATGAATATACCAATGAATATGATGATGAATACAAATTAGAGTAGGAATTGTTCTGATACATGTGGATTAGAGACTCCCAAGTAATATGAATATCATATGGGGGTAGTCTATGCAATAGTTGTGATAGACCAAAGAACCATCCTTCGAGCAACTTGCAAAGTTTGAGAAGATAGATTCAGAGAAATCACTAGCATATTAGTATAGAAGAATCATCCTTCAGATCAGATTATCGGAAACAAAGATGCAGGAGTTGAGACTAGAAGAAAAATCCATTCACCAGAACAAACTTACCTAAAACTCTTATATACAATTGAACCAAACTATTTTGAAAAAACCGACAAGGATGGATTTTGGAAAAAGGCCATGGATGAAGAATTGGATCAAATAGAGAAAAATGACAATTGGGAACTGGTTCCAAGACCAAAGACTAAGAATCTGATCGGAACAAAGTGGGTCTTCAGGAATAAATTGAATGAGTATGCACAGGTTGAAGGAATCGACTTTGAAGAGACATTTTCCCCAGTTTCCAGAATGGAAGCAATGCATTTGATTTTAGCTTATGCATGCTCCAAAAGTATTAAAATGTATCAGATGGACGTAAAATCAACTTTTATGAATGGAGAACTTGAAGACGAAGTCTACATTGGAAAACTAGAAGGATTTTAGCTGTCAGAGAATGTAGACTGTGTGTGCAAATTAAACAAGGCCTTGTATGGTCTAAAATAGGATCCTAGGGCATGGTACTCTAGACTGTATAAATATCTACATGAAGAAGGTTTCAAAAAAGGAAGTGCAGACGACAACCTCTACATCAAGGTAAGTCAAGGTAATATTTTATCAGTTGAAGTTTATGTTGATGATGTTATTTTTGGTAGTGATGCTGATAGGTTAAGACAAGAATTTGCAAAAGATATGCAGAATGAATTTGAAATGTCGTTACTTGAAGAACTATCTTTCTTTTTGGGACTTCAGATATGTCAAAGCAGCCAATGAATTTTTATTTCTCAAACCAAGTATATCATAGAAATGCTAAAGAGGTTCGGAATAGAAGAGTGCAAACCAGTTATCACTCCCATGAAAACTAGTTGCAAGTTGAGCAAAGATGATGATTCAAATTCTACAGATCAGAGGCAATATAGGTCAATGAATGGAAGCCTACTATATGTGACAAAATCCAGACCAAATGTAATGTAGAAAGTTGGAAAGGTGGCACAATTTCAAGAAGTACCAAAGGAATCACATGTATTAGCAGTGAAGATGACTTTCAGATATCTCAAAGGAACAAAAGAGTTTGGATTATGGTATCCAAAATGGAAGGATATATCACTTATCACCTACATAGATGCAGATTGGGCAGGTTGTATTGATGACCGATGAAGCACCACTGGAGAAGCATTCTACTTGGGTGATTTTTTAGTATCATGGCTAAAAAAGAAACAATCATCTGTATCCTTATTTACAGCTGAGGCAGAGTATATTGTAGCAACGTCATGTTGTACACAGGTTCTTTGGATGAAAGAAACGCTCACATATATACAGGTTGAGTATGATGATCCCATTCCAATCTTTTGTGATAATACAAGCGCCATCAGTATCTCTAAAAACCCAGTGATGCACTCTAAGACTAAGCACATTTCAATCAAGTATCACTTTCTACCGGAGCATGTTACAGAAAAGAACATCAAAGTTGAGTATTTCCTCACAAAAGAACAAGTGGCAGACATCTTTACAAAACCACTTCCACGGGAAGCCTTTGAATATCTTCGTGGGAGAATTCGAGTTATTTCTACTCCAAAATGAATGATTTTTGAATTCTTATCTTATATGTCTTAGATGTACATGAGGAAGCACCATAAGAGGATGGTTCAGTCAGGGGGAGTAGCCCTGGATGGAAAGATACATTTTCCATTGATGTCAAAGGGGGAGATATTTATCAGATGCAGAGGACAGAGGCATGGTTCCAGGGGGAGCAAGAGTGATATGATTTCAGTATTGCATCAGAGTGTTACCATCAATGCCAAAGGGGGATATTGTTGATTAAGGTTAGTTTTCATTCATATCAATTGTTGAAGAAATCCCGGTAGCACAAAGGTTTGGGTAATGGACCCAAGTTTGTTTGATGTAAATATGAATCAGTATTGTGTTGTTATGGTTGATAATAAGTACAGATGGATGAAATCCAAAGTGGTCCCCTTATGGTGAAATCCCTCACGGGAAGTCTCTTTGTGAATTTAGTTATCCTAGAAGTATGCTTAGAGAACCCATGCTTATTTGTGGAATAATGAGATAAAGGTCAATGAATTTTTAAGTGAAACTATCCTATATGGATATTTTTTTTCAGTCCATTTCCGGTGGTATGTAGAACATCACATAACTCCTCACGATTAGAGAGTTATGTCCATGAGAAGTTGGAGAACCCAGGGTTGGGTAATGCACCAAAGTTTGTTTGATGGATAATGGTATGAGTTTTGATATATTTGCAGGTAATACGATTATACATGGATGGTACATATAATTCCATTTATGTTGGTATGTGTAACATTACATAACTCCTCACAGTTTGAGATTTATGGACTTACGAAGTTGGAGGACCCTCTTATGTCATCTAGATGCCCTAAAAGGTCAAAGTAGTCAAAGTGGTTTAAGAGATTTTAGATGGTAAATAATAAAGTGAAGTTATGAGTGTACTATAATTCAAAGTGAATACAAAATATATTATTTAAATAATAAATTTAATCGAGAAATTAGAAGTGGGTTAACCCTAAAATAAGGAAAGTGGGCAAAGTAACCTAAAATATGTTTTTAAGGAAGCTACTTGGAGAGTATAAATAAGATGCAAGGCACTCTCATTTAAGACACACTTGAGCATATTGAATACCTATAGGTGTATAAGGTAACCAAAGGATATCTAAGACAAATTTATGAGGAAAGTGAAGAAAAGAAGGCCGAAATTCAATGAAGGATAAAGTCTTTTGATGATGCTTTCTAAGGTCTGGTTTTTTCAGGTCATCTCACCGTTTGCGCAATAACATTTTTTCTAGAATGATTCAAACTGTTGAATTTCCATTCCAATGAGGAAACATATCCTAGTATCTGTGGTAAAACATTCATCTTGTGTTTTCTTGTATTTTTGGAGCTACACTCTGTGAAAAATAGGGTTTGTGTGTAGTCCTGAAAGTAGTCAAAAACAAGTGTTCCGGGTAAAAACGTCATAAATTCTTTATAATATATCCAAATTTAGTAAGACTAAATGTCTTGGTTAGAGTACAGTCTGTAGTATTCTTTGTAATATTTTCATATCAGTTAAAAAAATATCTCGTGTGAGGCATGGTCTACAAGGTCGCTCTCTAGAATAAACCATAATTCAACAACGTGTGCCATTTTTTCTATAAATCATTTTATGAGAGGTTACAAGTAGTGAAACTTAGAGGAATTACATTAAACACACTGAATAACATTGTGTATCATTTTCAGATCTTTATTCATTATAGGTACAAAGTTATGATTATTTCAAGTTAGGGTTGTTGATTAATCCAAAACTAGTCTTGTGAGACTAAAGAAACATTTGATGAAAATGCTAGTATCTTGTTGTTAAAGTTAAGGAATGTTTGTAGCTATGTGATCATATAGACCAGGTATATTATAGAGTTAAAAATCATATTTGGATGATGAAATTGATGAGGGCATTTGGTTGAAGTACATGTTTGGTACATAGTTGAGACAAGTAGTTGATGAGTTGATATATACATGAGGTGTATATTTGATTATGTTGGTACATATTGATGAGTCATAGTTGATGAGTAGTTGATAAATGATTGGTACATACTTGGTACATGGTTGGAGGCACTTGTTAGTAGTATTCTTGACACATTGTTTATGGTTTATTTGTATAGGTTTGTTGCATGGTTGATGCACTTGTTCATGGTATAGGTAGGTGCATGGTTGATGCACTTGCTTATGGTACAGGTTGATTACAAGTTGTTTGGTACAGTTTGGTGCATGGTTGATGCACTTGTTTATTGTACGTGTTGATTACAGTTTGAGGTATAGGTTGATGCATGGTTGATGCATGGTTTAGGTTATTGGTAAAGGTTATTTTGTGTAGGTTGATTGATACAGGTTTACAATAGTATATCTCATAGTGATAGTGTGATAGTGGTTCGATCATTCTACTTATACATCAGGGAGGTTTGATGAGGAAAGGATAGGTGGTTGTAGCCACCTTCCAGTTGTATTGAGAGAACATAGGGGGTTGTAGCCTCCTTCTATTTGTAACCAGAGAATTGGGGAGTTGGAGCTTCCCTCAGGTTGTAGCCTGAGAAAATAGGGGATTCCAGCCTCCTTCTAGTTGCAGCTAGAAAACAAAGGAAGTTGGTGCTTCCAATGAATGTAATTCTTCAAGACATATAAGATAAAGTATTATAGGGTTTTCTTCCTCTTTGGGTTTCCACGTAAAACACCGGTGTACTATGCATGTGTATGATTGTTCATTTGTTCATTGTTTATTTACTCTGCAGTTATTGGATGATAATGATACATTGATATAACACTTGGATTACATGGTTAAAAAGGATTAAATTTATCTATTACTGATTCATCCCCCATCTCAATAATCCAACACAACATATGTATCTATATATTCAAGAGGTGGCATTATGTCATCATGACACCCACCCATAATTGTAACTTCTTGGAGCCCAAGGATCATATAGAGATTGATAAATCTATACTCAACCAAAGATTTGGTGAAGAAATCAACAACATGATCACCTATTATGTGATATTCATGAGAGAAAACATTCTAATGAATAGACTGTCTGAAGTAGTGAGCATAGAGCTCAACATGCTTCATATTATTGTGTGAAACATTATTTTCAACAACCTAAATAACACTATGGTTATCAAAATAGATTATAGTCGAGGTGTGAATATGAATAATAAGTTCTCCCAAATCTTGGCAGATCCATATAACTTTATTACCTTCTTCAATGACGCCATGATGTTTATCTTCTATATTCAAAAAATAGACTACCTTATATTTATTGTCAAGCCACACCAATGATCCAATGATAAAGAAAAACACATAGCCATGTGTGGACTTTCGATCATCACTTTCACCAGCACAATCTAAGTTAGTGAAGACAACCAGTGAATTTGAACTTCGACAATACTTCATAACAAAATGATTTCTACCCTTGAGATAGTGAACAATGCATTTGATTGTTTTCTATTGGATTTCTCTAGGGTTTTTTCATAAACCGAGAAACCACACTAATAGAAAAGTAAATGTCAGGATGACTATGATTAAGATAAATAGCACTATCGACCAATTGTCGTTAAAGTGTAGCATCGATTGTGGGTGTTTGACAAGTTTTGGTAATATTTACTCTAGATTGAAAAGGAGTAGCACAGGGATTGCAAGAAACCATCTTGAAATGTGTCAATATATCCATGACATATTTAGACTGAGAAATAAAAAATCCATCACATAGTAGTAATACTTGAAGATGAAAAAAATAATGCATAGTAACAAGATCTGTCATGTCCAAGGAGTTAGCAAGTTGTTTCTTCAATATATGGATGAGAGCATTATTATTTTTAGTAATGAGTATCTCATCTACATATAAAACAAAAATCAAGGTGTCTCCATTTTTATGGAGTACATACTAGTTGTGGTTAGATTCACAACATTTGAAACCAAGTTGAAGAAAAAAATTGTTGATCTTAACATACCAATATTGGGGAGGATGATTCAAACCATAAAGTGAATTCTCGAGTCGAAAAAAAGGTATGAAAATTTCACAAAACTAGGTGATTGTTCCATGAAAATTTATTTATATAGCTATCCATGAGAAAAAACACTCTTCACATCCATTTGATGGATTGTCAATATAAAATGAGCAGCAAGGGAAGCAATCAATTAAACATAGTTCATATTTGCAGTAGGGGAAACAGTTTCAATGTAGTCAATTCCTTCTTCTTGAGAAAACACCTTTACAACTAGGCATGCTTTATGTCTCTCAATAACACCTTTATATGTAAATTTGATCCTATAGACCCATTAATGTTTCACGATGTTATTTCCTTGTGGTTGAGGAACCATGTCCCAAATGTGATTCTTTGCCAAAGAATCAATTTCATTTTATATGCCCTACTCCCATTCATATTATCCATCAACATTTGATTACAAAATATGACCAAAAGTTTCAAGTGCATTAGTCATCAAGGCAACATTGGTATGTTTCTTTTGACATCGATTATATTTTCAAGAAGAAACAATTCCAACATCCACTCAGGCAGATTAAATTTTCTTTCCATCCCATCTAGGTAGAAAAGATATAGTTGAACCACATTTTATCATAGCAGGTTGATAAGACGTCAGAGGGTTTTCATTCAATGGACTAGTCGAGATATAGGATGACTAAATAGTCAACTTGTAGTTTGATTTTCTAGTCAAAATAAGACCAAAGTTTGAATGTCTTGTCAAAGGAATGAAAAATGTAATAGGAGAACTACTGTTAGAGAAAACATCAAAGGAATCATCCTACAATAACTCAAAGGAGGAATTCAACAACTTAATTCCATAATACTTCTCATCAAACCATACATTCTTTCTTATGATTATTTTTTGTTTGATAGGATCAAATAGTCAATAGGATTTTGAATCTTCATAGTATCCCATCATAATGGAAGCATGAATATTTGCATCCAACTTATTTCTTCAATAATTGGAAAAATGATCCCAAGAAATACATTCAAATGCACATAGATGGTTGATTGAAGGCTTCTTTACACATCACGATTTGAATGGAGTCATGGAAGGAACATATGGATTCAAGATGTGATTAAGTGAATAGTTTTCACAATACACTACTTCAGCCAAAAAGTAAGGAGGTATATCTTTATCCAACAAAATACATCAAGGCATTTCAATTGACATATGATTCTTGTGTTCTATGATGCAATTTCCTTGTGGTGTCTAAGGAACTAACCATTGGCATTCAATACTATATTGAACCAGGTATTCTTCAAAATTTCTATTTACATGCTCACCACCATTGCTCGATGTCAATCACTTGATGGGTCAGCCACACTGCTTTTCACCAAAGGCTCTAAATTCCTTGGAATTTTCAAATACAAGGTTCTTGTTCTTAATAAAATAAACCCATGTAAGGCGAGAGAAATCGTCAATGAAAGTTAAAATATACTTTTCACCTGGTACTAAAGGTAGACTGATGCAACATACATCACTTTGAACCATATCCGATAGATTCTATGATCACACTGCTTTACAAGAGTCAAGTGGTGCTTGATGATTCTTCCTAAGAACACATCCCTTACATACTTCTTTAGGGGGAAACACATTAGGTAAAATAGAAACCATGTTCTAAGTTTCCATCGACTACAGACTTAAAAAATTTAGGTTTTCGAGTCGCTCGTGAAAAAATTGACTTCGCTTATAGGTGTGAGAACCAAGTGTAGTCAGTTTAGTGTTAGGTCGAGTCATGTCATAGTTTTTTACAAACTTTTTGTTAGGTTGAGAACCTCACCAATATAAATTGATTTTCCTTTCTTCATATAATGAGCATAGAACCGATCTCGCCAAAATTTCACAATCTTACCCAATTGTGTTAACTAGGCAACAAAAACCACATTTACACTAATATTTCTCTCATGATAGATGTCGAAAATATTCCCATGTTGGAATGTTACATCACCCTAACCAACAACATCTAGAGTAAAATCATCAACAATGTAGATTTTCCTCTCATTAGATTAATCCAACCACTTGAATGACGAATCCTTGTCCATGTGATGATTGCACTTGGATTCAACTAGGAATTCATTCTACACAAGATGATATAGCAAGTCCTGAGATGTTCTAACTTGGAACGTGAAATTGTCAGTAGGTCGATGTACAATGGAAACAACTTCTTCAAGGAGATTCACCTTCTCCTATAAATATTCTCTCATCTTAAGGAAGACTTTATACACACGTATAATATTTCCATACTACCAACATGTCTTATTCATTTTACTAACACAGGGTGAATTTGTCTCTCCCTTAGGTTTTTGGTTGTGGTATGCAGGTTTCTTTGTAGAGGCGTCAAACCATATTATGTCCAAGGATCCAACTTTCCTTTTCTCTTGAGCATGTGGGATTGATTTTTACCACCAAGCTTTCCTTCTTCAATCAATTTGCGTTGATTAGTAATAAAAATACCACATAAAGTTTCAAATATGTAATACTTACCAGCTTCTTCCATAATTAATGAGGGAAATCAATTCCACTGAGGTGAAACTCAATATTCCACGACATGTAGGTTATGATGAACCCCCTAGCTTCATCATTCTTTCCAACAATAACCGATTTTGTGTGGTGGTTTATTGGACCTAGAATCACAACCTTCATATACTGCCACGGTCCTTTACTCTTCAATTGGGTTTCCATGTTTGGTGCCCATACTACATAATTTGATTCATTTAGAAGAATGAGATCATTATTTGAAGCCATATCCAATATATAAGCAAAAACTGCAATGTTTTAATAAGTTCATATAAGAAATCCACCTTCTGAGAGTCAATCACACAAAAAATATGACTCAACAAGGTTTTCAATTAATAGGTTGATGATTTAAACCATCATATATGATACCATGATGGTGAATAGGGTGGAACACAAAATGAAACACAAAATATAGTAATACAAATAATCAAACGAAAATAAAAAAATCCAAAGACAGAGGTGGTGTCTAAACACATTGTTACAAAATTTACGCAAATTCGTTGTCATTAGAACATCCTAGTGCATATTGGAACTTGATATCTTCATATGATATCAAATTGATCTCTTATCACATGATGATAATGACCCAATGGGTATTCTATTTATAGCCTCAAGATCTAACCAAATTCCATAAAATATGGAAGATCTTATCCACATTTAACCATGAGTTGTTAGAGTTTTCTCTACCAAATATGTGTTTATGATTTGACTCAACAAGGATGCTCGACCTGACCAAAAATTCTTCCAAATCATAGTCGATTTCTGGGTTGGTCGATCCACTACGTGACCATGTTTGACTTTTGGTTGACTATTCGACCAATAGGCACATTGATTATTCGACCGACTAATGTAGAGATTTGGTTGATCTTCAAACTAATTGTATCTATATGTAGGTCGACCATGTGACCTACTGAATTAAAGATATGTGTGATGAATCATAAATGCTTGATTTTCCAACAAAGATCTTTTTTATTTTAGGAGTTGGAAAAGGAAACAAGGTCCAAATAGGCCTTGACCCCTGGATTGGGAGAAATGAGGTGCATAGGTTTCCACCTTCCCTCATTCAAGACTTCATATATAAAGGATTTTATACTATGATCCATATTTCTTGGGGCATGGTAATCAATAATCGTCATCAACAATGGATTTCATGGACAGACCTGGAGATTAATGAGGCTTACACTATAGTCTGGAAATATTACACAAGTAATATCAATAAATGAAACATCATCCAAAATGATGAAGAGGATGAAATAATATGGTCCTTGAACCCTTCAGAAGGATATGATCCTTAGTTTGGTTAAAATTCCTTGCCATTGGAAGGAAAGGATCAATGAGTGATTTGGTGATGGAAATCCACTTGGAAATTTAAATGCTTGAAAAAAACAAAAAATTTCATGCGGCTACTCATCAACAACAAAGAACTTAATTGGGATATTCTTCAAAAAATAAATTTCAAAGATCCATGTAGGTGCTTCCCTTGTGAATTTATATCATAACAAATTCCCATTTGATCCTCTCCCATTGTTTCTTATAATAGGTATGGAAAGAATTTGAAGGACCAATTGATCTCAGTAATCAGAGGGAAGGTGTCTTTGCAAAAGAAAATTTAAAATATTATCATCAAAACATGGCCACTCAATCTTTCAAATACCTTGCACTAACCTTGTCTTAGGGAATTTTGGTGGCTCAAAATTCCAAGAGGAATAATATGTATGCAGGCCAATTCTTGTAAATAACTCCTAGGTAATTGTGTAAACACATAAAGGTAAGAATTCTTATGTAGTATACATAGTGAGGTAATATGGATACCTTGGAAAGAACCCAAGGGGAATAATACATTTGGAGGCCAATTCTACTAAACAAGGCCCATGAAATAGTGTGAACACAATAAAGGTTAGAATACTTACTTGAAGGTTCCACCTACTAGAATATTCCTCCTCTAGAATGTTCTTTGGACATAGAAAGTGTAATATAAGTAACTTTAAGAAATGGAATGAAGCATAGTGAAGTATATTGTAAATTTATCAAGAATTTGTATATTTTAACCTTGTACAATATTTTACTACAAACAGATTTCCAATAAAAGAACATAAAAGATACAATGAAAAATACACACATTACATAGAGATTTTTCCCCTAGAAACCCAAACCGGGAAAACAAACATATTATATATTTAGTCATTCATAGTGATACATTGTTTACAATACAATATACATATAGGATCCAATGATATCCAAATCCCTGACTCAATGACCTGAGTTAGTCAACAACCCTAATTCATTGATCAGAAATAGAAAACCATGTGCCAAAAATTCGTCCAACAATGGACAAGTGTTGATACTGAGAGGGGGGTGAATTGGTATCAAGTACAATTTAAAACCTTTTTCAACTTATACTTAAACCATTCAATTATATCCAATGAACAATGAAGAATAGTATAAGAGTTACACCAATACAACACAATACACCATGCACAATATATGAGAAATAATCAATAGTTATTGTTGAAGGGAAGTAATGACTTCCAAAGGTAGCTACAGATTCCAAATGTAAAGGGAGGGATAAACATCCAAGAGGAAGATACAATCCTCCAATATCAAGAGATATTGAAACTCTCTATCCTTGTCCCTTCCTTCCACCCAAGAATATATGAGAGATAATAAAACTTCACATTAAATTATCACCATCAACCAACCATCACATAGAACCTAATAATGTTTCCTGAGACTTCTACAATTTATACAATTATTCAATTCTTGGAATACTTTGATCCTGTAGATAATATTATTCAATTTATTCTCTAAAAATTCTCCAAGTTTCACTCCTTGAATCCTCCCCAAAAAAAGTTATAGAGAAAATGGTAGACCTTGTTCAATTTTGGTTTATTCAAGAGACCGTACTTGTACAAAATGCTCCGCACTCAATATTTAACATCAGATTTAGAAACTCACACACAAGAAACTACAGTCCATACTATTTCCAATGAATTTCATCCCATGTCATTTGGATTCTTGATGAAGCAGTTATGATTATTTTACCCGGAACACTTGTTTATTGACTAGCGTCAGAACTGGTCACAAACCCTATCTTCCACAGAGTGTATCTCCATAATGTAACATCCCTCTCTGGCGCACTGAGGACACTTACTCTTTGAGGACACTTGCTCGCAAGTGATCTGGACCCTTTTTGATGTTGGACCTTATATATTTGATTATGATGTGATTGACAGATGATATGATGTGT
>JZKD02S0776569.1:638990-659599 GCA_000966675.3 Picea glauca | reverse complement strand
ACACACATTACACATAGATTTTTCCCTTGCAAACCCAAACCGAGAAAACCAACATATTCTATATTCATTCATTCATAGTGATACATTGTTTACAATACAATATACATATAGGAGCCAGTGAAATCCAAGCCCCTAACACAATGATTTGGATTAGTCAACAAGTCTAATTCCTTAATTGAAAATAGAAAACCATCGACAAAAACCATGTGTGGAAAAACCGCCCAACAATGGCCATGAAAGTCGAGGTGACACCAAAAACGAGGCAAAAATGCGACATGTTTCCCGAGGAAAATATTCTCGGGGACGCTACTCCCAAACCCCCATGTGGGGGAACAATTTCCCACCTGCAACCCCTAAAGGGGCGGCATAGCAGCCCCCCTCAAACCCCCCTACATTCCCAATGCACCGTATAAGACACTAGAGATAGTCGTACAAAGAATATAACACATACCCAACAACATTGCTTGAGGAGTGTTATCGTTCAATAAAGATTAATATATGGTGTTACCTTACATCAAGGGTTCTCTCTAATTATCGTGTTTGCTTGGTGAATGATTTGGGTTTCTTATTGAAGTTAAGTATTTATATTCTAGATTCTATATTCATATCCAAAACATAACATTTGGTATAATAACTCTTTCTTTGGCCAAAGAAGGAAGAATAGTGTCTTCTTTTTGCATATTTTTTCAAGGGAAAAAAGGTGGATCCACACTACATTTTAAATTCTTAAAATTTCCAAGCATAATTTGCATAAACGAATTATATATTTGAGTTATTCTTGGAAAACTACCCAATTTTAGAAAACAAATTTTCCAAAATGGAGTCTGAGAAGTGAAGTGAATTGGCAATTTTTAGGGGTTTTCCAAAAACAATTGTGGGATTTTCAAAGTAAGTTATATTTTTTGTTAGACTTATTAGAAATAAGATGAATTTTAAAGGGAAATCTAATGGCCCTATGAATACATAAAAAATTTAAAATCTAAAATTCAAATCACTTGGAAAATAAGGCTATCCCATAGCTCAATGGATGATGCTCACATATGGTGGGAATCATTGGACTTTGCCAAGATGATGGCACTTTCTACTGAAACATTGGAAAAAATACTTTTATATCGGTGGTGTCATGTTATAAAAAAGGATACTGAGAGCACCAAGGGTTTATTTGCATGTGGAAACTCCATACTAAAGGTGCATGGATGCATTAAAAAAGAGAAGGTTATTGTTTCTACTGATCCTAGTTACGAGAAATGTTTTTATCAATGTTTAGTTGTTTAATAGATTTCAAGTTCTTGTAGAGAATATTCAAATAACACATGTTGAGGGTCAAAATGTTCAATTTTTTAAAGATTTGAAGCTCACTATAGATAAATATGTCATGCATCTTCATTTTTGTTCCATTGATATGAATGATGTGGATGCTATTCTTCGACATCCTTGGATGGAAACTGTTGGTGCAGTTTAATATTAATCTGGAAGAGAAGTTTGTAAAACTTTGTTACAAGAAAAATAAAATTACATTGTAGGATATGTCTCTTAGTAGGAAAGAAGGGCCCACTAGGGAAAGCAAAGAAGTTATTGCAGAGTCTGAAGTTGAATCAGAGGCAATGTATATAGAAGGATATGAAGCCAATCCACATGCAGGACAAAATAAATAATCCATGGAGATAAATGACTTAAAGAAACACCATGTGGTAGAGTTGGAGATAGAATAACTGATTAGTAATTTTTTTGTATATTTCCATCACACCACATAGAGAAAAAATAGTATTCAAGGTAGGGGCATGGGCATCAACACACTTATTATGGACCAGTATGGCACCATAAAGGAAACCAATCAAGAGTTACATGAAGGAATACCAACACTGTAGGACAATATAAGGATAGAGAAGCAATACTATGGCACGAAAGGCGCAATATGGACCAACATCAAGGTGGAAAGGTAGCAGTTGGAAATCAGGTTCATCTTCCATTAGGATGGATGTATGCTCATACTTGGTTCTAGTTGGACACATGTCTTAGTCTGTCATAATGTATTGTTTATTCTCATGTTTCATGGAGAAAAAATGCGAAGGGGGATGGAATGTAGTGTATTTAAGGAGTTAATATGGGGTACCTTGGGATATACCCAAGGGAAATAATATTTATGAAGGTCAATTCTAGTAAATAAGGTCAATGTAATAGTGTTAAAACAATAAAGGTGAGAAGGATTACTAGAAGATTCCACCTACTACAATATTCCTTCTCTAGAATGTTCCTAGGAGATATAAAATGTCATATAAAGAAGTCTAAGAAATAGAATGATGTATAGTGAAGTATATTTTAGATGTATGAATAATTTCTTGAGGAGTGAATTCCTTCCATAAGGAATAATATATAGTGTTACCCTAGCTCAAGGGTTTTATCTCATTCTTTTGTTGATTAATTTATGTGAATGCTTGGTTTATTTTTAAAGTTAATGGTTTCTATTCTATTTGTATCTTAGAACTTAATATACAACAACATTTATTTTGGGATCTCAAGACACTACAACTCACTTTCTCTCACATTTATTTTTTGCATATGTATAGGGAAAAAAATTCTAACGCTGACATGTTATCAAAGGAAGGATTGGAGTTTTAAGAAGGAACTTGGGAAATCATTGAATCCCAATAAGGTCACCTTACTTCTCAGTTTCATGAATCTTGGTTTAATTTCATTTATATATCAATTTTTTTTTAATATTGAACTTCCTAAAAATAATCTGAGCACTCACTTCCTTTTTGATTGTTTATGGGAGTTTAAATATTTTTGTATTCTATATCTAGAGTGTAGATAAGGACATTACAGAAAAACTTAGCCCAAAACTTTTCTTTTAAGCAAGGATACTTGAATGTTGAATACTTAACATATAAGTTTTGTTAAAAAAGGTATAGATGCTCTCTTTCATATCAAGCCCTCTAGAGGAGCACTAAATACCAATCGGTATCTATGATTGTAATTTTGTTATCTTTAATAAAAGTACTAAATTTTTTCTTTGGAAAAAATGTATTATCCATCATCCTTAAATTTTTCTTATATATGTCTTAAAATTTCTTTTTCTTCACACATTAAGAAAAATTTAATTCTTGATTCACATGATTTTATAATAAACAAAATTGTAATGTAAAATAGATGTATTTTCAATATAAATTTTATAAAATTGTTATGCATATATGTTGATATTTTTTCATATTTCTTATGTAGTTTTTTTTTGTGTGCATTTTTTTATTTGTTAAATCGATGTTTGTGGAAAAAGGAACCTCTTTTAGGTAGTGTTTTGACTTACTAATTTTATTAAGGTGTACATACTCTACCTCCTCACCTTTTTGGATTCAAACTTCTGACTTTCTTAAAATGAAACACACTTTTAATTATTAAACTAACTCAAAATATGCATGAGATCTGATGCAGGATCATCACTCCACGTTAGCAGCGTGTCAGCTAGCCAACACATCCAACACAGATTTAATGGAGAAAGGGAGAGGCACAACCCTCTCAATTTTGAAATTTAAAATTTCAATAAATGTTGTAAAGCTTTTAATGCTAGACCATGCAGTTGTTCAAGAAGTGGTTGAGGTTGCCTTAAATGGTTACCTGCAGCTAAGTCAAAATCTGACAGGTCTGCGACATCCATTTATGAATATAGCCATAGGATCTGCTCTGGGATAGCAATATCTCAGAGATGGTGGTTGAGGATAATCTCGACAGAGCCCTCATTTTGTAATTAAGAAGTTAGAGTAGAGAGTTAGGAGGAGGGACTAGAATAGAGAGGTCTTGAGAGAGAGCTGAGACTCATTACAGTCCAGCCTTTGTAAACATCTATATAGACATTTGGAAATTAATACAAAGAGCAGTTTTTCCTGCCCATGAATTGTCTATGTATGTTTATGCATTCGAATATCACCTGTATGTTGCAGATACAGGTTATAGATAGATTTTGCTATTTTTCTATGAGTTTGTTGGTTTCTATCTGGGTTCTTTAGGCTGTGCAAGGAGTGCAAAATAGAACACTGGAAGTTTTGTAGCTAGCGCAGGGTGTGCGCATCTGAGCTCTGCGGAGTCATAAAGAACATGCAAGGAGTGGACACCAGGAGGATTCACATACTCAAAGGAAGCCTCAGAGTTACTTAATACTCTAGAGGAGGAACTGTGCAAAGGAAGGCACAGAAAAGAAACATAACTACTAAAGGTTTTGTAAATCTCTACCAGGAGGGAATTGAGCGAGTGCATAGAGTGCACCAGAGAACTCTATTTCAAGTTCTAAGAAAAGAGAAGTGTCTAAGAGAAGACACTCACAAGCTTGTTGAACACTCTGTGGAGAAAGGCTCTGCAAGGTGTGAATCGAGTCGAAGAATGTCAAGAGGGCGTGAAGTATTTCTTTACAAGAAATAATTCGGATCTGAGTTTATCGAAATACTCAGTAGCACAAAGAGCATGCGAGGGTGGACTTATTCTATGTCCCGAAGCTCAGGAGGAACAATGCCTTTGCGCACAGAGAAACAAAAGAGAGGAGCAGAAGATTCAGAAACCTTTCGGGGTTTTTTGAGTTGACAAAGATTAGGAGGGATGGAATTTCTATAATGCAAATGAGACCAAAAGGAATCAGGCTCGCAAGAGGAAGAGTCGAAGGCTGATACCTTCGATACTTATAAAATTTTCTAAGTCCAGAAGAAGTGTGAAGCTTAGAAGGAGAGCGCGCAAGGTGGATGGATCTGAACCGTCAAATCTAGTGCCAGATACCCGACAACCATTGGATCAGGCAAAGGCGCATGGGGTTTAAAACCTTGGATGTCCACACATTTCAAAGTTCAGCGTTTGGAGCAGCAAGGGATTTTGGATTCGCTATATCACGAACTCCCTGTACGCGAAATCATGCTAGCCGTCGGATCTTGAATGCGGTGGCCTGAGAGCCGCTAGATTAAGGATACATGCAAAGGGTTGAGTCCCTGTGAGGTGCATAGGAAAAAGGATCCGGTTCGTCAGATCTAGCACCAAGGACTGATAGCCGTCAGATCTAGAGGAAGGTGCGAGGGGTTTAATCCTCATAATAGTAGAGAAGAGAGGACTCGTCAAAGTCCCGAATGAATCAGAACCGTCCATCGCAGAGGACGCATGTCAAGGGATCCACACTTCGAAATTTCAGCTATCGGGAGATATAACGGATAAGAGTCAGAAATCTTGACCCACAGAATCTCGAAAGAAGGTAAGTCGTCAGATCAAGGGAGGTTGACATCCATTAATCTCCCTTTCAAGTGGAATTTCGACATTTCAGGTTTCAATATTTTAGCATTCCAAACCCCAGGAGATCGAAGGGACAAGAATTGTTGCGGCTAGAATCATGAAATCCCAAAACGTGAAAACCCAAAATCATTCTGAGGAATAGAACTCGGTCATGGGATAGGTTCACGTGGACAAGACCCGAGCGGGGAGTTTGTCACTCACCATCCCTTTCAAGGTTAGTCATTTCAGCATTTTGGAGTTCGGCATTTTAGAGTTCGGCATATTGACAACTCTGAGGACAAGGAGCTGAGACTCTTGGTATTGAAAACCACGAAGTCACGAAATGTGATGTGCCTTTGGAATAGGGTTGTGGTCCCAGAGGAAGCAGTCATTTCGGCATTTTGGGACACGGAGATTTAAAAGATAGAGAATAGGGGGAGCGCTTACATCACGGTTTCCCGAAGTTGTGAAAGCTGGCAGCATTTGTCGTTAAGGCCTTTTCGGCATTTCGTCAACCGAAATCTCAAGAGAGAAGGAGTCATGAGACAGGGAGTCTCGACTCGTGGAATCGCGAAATCGCAAATTCTGAAATCTTGAAAAGAGAAGCGGAGTCACAAGCAGATTTTGGCATTTCGAATATTGAGAGTTGGAAGGGACAAGGATCCTAGGAGAGCTCGCATGCAGGAGTCCCAAAACTCTGAAACCATAAAGGTGTTGATTCAAAACAGAGAAGAGTGTTGAAAGTTGGGCGCACACACATATTTTCTCAAGAGTTGTGCCAGGGAATTAAAGGGACCTGTGGATTTGTTCAAAGGGTTCCAACAAGATCCCGAAGAGTTTTTTTGGCTCAGAGGAAGAACGATCCAGAGACTAGGAGGTCAATGGACCCTGCTGAGGTAGGGGGTCTGCATCAAGTGGTATCAGAGCTAGATTTTGTTTGCAGATAGCAGACAAGGGGGTTGAAGCGAGAAATTCTTGTAACATCAAGTGGAATCAAAAGCAGAGATTCATCTGTATACAATAGGTGAAAGAAGTAGGGTGTTAATGATCTGTGATGATTGTTTGCAGGTGTGCAACAGTCGATAGACATCTAGGGGAGTTGTAGGAGGAAATGAAGATGCTCTCAGACATAGAGTGATCCATACGCTTGCCAGGAGGGCATGTGAAATATGGAAATGGCTATTGACAAAGACCAGGAGGGCAGGTGAAAGATGGAAGAGAAGACCACCAGTAGCTGAGTAAAGTAGAGATTGACAAAGAACTTGTTGACATAAGGGAAAGAATGGACCAATTGAAATTGAATATGGAGCAGGAGGCAAAAGTACATTAGAGGTATGAATGGCCTCTGAACAAGAAATCCAAATGGCTTGTTCAAAAGTTGCTAGCCAGGAAACAACAACAAGAGTTGAGGAAGTGGCTGAGGTATGCTGAAATCCTCAGTGACACAGAGCTAGTTTGCATCTGTTGGCAAGAAGTTGGAGGAACCCTTAGTAATGAGGAAGAGGGATCAGTTTCAAGTCTCATAAACTACCAGGAGGGAAGGGATGAATTTTCCAATTGTGAGGTGGGAAATGAAATGAGATCATTGGAGGATCTCATAGACTATTAGGGGGACAATAGTGGAAATTCATATTGCCAGGAGGGAAATGGTATGAGATTAGTTGAAGATCTCATAAACTGTCAGGTGGGAAGAAGTGAAATTTCAAGTTGTCGGGTAGGAAATGGGGAGAAATCAATAGAAGGTCTCAAATATAGCCAGGGTAGCAGTGATGAAATTTTAGATTGCCATGTGGGAAATTAGATGGGATCACTGGATCTCATGGACTGCTAGATGGGCAGCAGAAAATTCCCAAATTGCCAGGATGGAAGGGGAAAGGAGATGACACTGTCTGAGAGTCTCATGAACTCAGAGGAGTGTTCATATCAACAAGGAGTGCTTACAAGTGAGGATCATAAGAGTATTCTGATGATTGGGGTAACTCGGTTATTCCTTCCACATAGCCCAGTTGAGGCCAGTGAAGGTGTTGCAGATGGAGCAACAATAGAAGAAAGATAGCCAACAAAGACTTTCATGGAGGAAGAAAGGGAGAAGACATTGATGTTTTCCCCTATAGGAGAAGAAGATAATTCAAAAGAATGGCTCAAAATTTTCAGCCAGGAAGCTGAAACGAAAATGATTGCAGCACTGAATCTTGCAGCAGAAGAAGAAGTAGATAGCATGAATTTTTTTAATCTGTGAGAAGAATTGGAATCCCTAGAAAGAAGGGTGATGGTGCAAGTCTTGCAAATCTAATAGGCTAAGTTGGAATAAGGTAGTGGAGCATACCAACCCCAGGAGGAGCTGGAAGAAGCTAAAAGTATGTCAGTCGAAGAAATGGCAGCAAAAAAACTGCCACAGGAAGAAGCTGAGTAGTAGTTTAGTGAGGAGACTTCAGAGTTGGAGTCTATAGAAGAGTGGCCACTCAATGAAACAAAGGGAAATAAATACAGCATGGGAGATCAAGAAAATATGCCCATTGAGGAGACAGAAGTGTAGTAGAGAAGACTGCATACAAAGAGCCAGCCACTGGAGTAGTTGGATGAGGTAATTGAAGAAATCATAAGGTTGATGTTGAGTTCAGTAGTAGAGACTACCAGCAATGGGAAGATAAACAACAAGGAACCTGCAAGAGTAGCAGGGAAGAAGAAGCAACAACAACAACAACAACAACAACATAGTTGGAGAGGAGCAGATGGACAGCTCCAAGGAAAAGTTTCGGATCCAGGTGGGTTTCAACAATGGATAACAGGAGCTCATGATCATGAGATCATGATTTTTCCAGCTGAGGAGTGTGATGCACGATCATCACTCCATGTCAGCAGCGTGCCAGCCAACCATCACATACAACACACATTTAATGGAGAAAGGGAGAGGTGCAACCCTCTCAATTTTGAAATTTAAAATTTCAATAAATGTTGTAAGGATTTTAATGCCAGACCACACAGGTATTCAGGAAGTGGTTGAGGTTGCCTTAAATGGTTACCTACAGCTATGTTCAGATCTGATAGGTCTGCGACATCCATTTATGAATGTAGTCATAGGAGCCACTATGGTATAGAAATAGCTCAGAGACGATGGTTGAGGATAAGCTCGAGAGAGTCCTCATTTTGTAATTAAGAAGTTAGAGTAGAGAGTTAGGAGGAGGGACCAGAGAAGAGAGGTCTCGAGAGAGAGCTAAGACTCGTCACAATCCAACCTTTGTAAACATCTATATAGACATTTAGAAATTAATACAAAGAGCAGTTTTTCCTATCCATGAATTGTCTGTGTATTTTTATGCATTTGAATGTCACATGTATGTTGTAGATACAGGTTATAGATAGATTTTTCTATTTGTTTGTGAGTTTGTCAGTTTCTATCTGGGTTCTTTACGATATCCAAGGAGTGCACAACAGAACATTGGAAGTTCTGTAGACAATGCAAGGTGTGCACATCTGAGCTCTGCAAGGTCAGAAATAACGTGCAAGGAATGCACACCAGGACAATTCACAGACTCAAAGGAAGCCTCAGAGTTACTGAATACTCTAGAGGAGGAACTGTGCAAAGGAAGGCACAGGAAATAAATAGAACTACTAAAGGTTCTATAAAGCTCTTCCCGAAGGGAATTGAGAGAGTGAATAGAGTGCACCAGAGAACTCTATTTCGATTTCTAAGAAAAGAGAAGTGTCGAAGAGAAGACACTCACGGGGTTGTTGAACACTCTGTGGAGAAAGGCTCTGCAAGGTGTGCATCGAGCCGAAGAATTCCAAGAGGGAATGAAGTATTTCTTTACAAGAAATACTTCGAATCTGAGTTTAGCGAAATAATTAGTAGCACAAAGAGCGTGCGAGGGTGGATTTATTCTAAGTCTTGAAGCTCAGGAGGAACAATGACTTTGTACACAGAGCAGCAGAAGAAAGGAGAAGAAGGTCGAGAAACATTTCAGGTTTTTCTGAGTTCACAAATCTTAGGAGGGACGACATTTCTATAATGCATATGAGACCAAAAGGAACCAGGCTTAGAAGAGGAAGATTTCAAGGCCGAGACCTTCGATAATTAAAAAACATTCTAGGTCTAGAAGAAGTGAAGCTTAGAAGGAGAGAATGCAAGGTGGATGGATATGAACCATCAGATCTAGCGCCAGATGCCTGACAATCGTTGGATCAAGCGAAGGCGCATGGGATTTAAAACCCTAGATGTCCACACATTTCAGAGTTCGGGGTTTGGAGCAGCAAGAGATTTTGGAGTAGTTGCATCGTGAATTCTCGATATGCGAAATCACGCTAGCCATTGGATCTGGAACGCGGTGGCCTAAGAACCGTTGGATCAAGGATACGTCCACAGGGTTGAGTCCCTGGGAGGTGCACAAAAAAAAGGATATGGGACGTCATATCTAGCACCAAGGACTGATAGTCGTCGGATCTGGAGGAAGGTGCGAGGGGTTTAATCCTTGTAACAACAGAGAAGAGAGGACTCATCGAAGTCCTGAAAGAATCAGAACCATCCATCTCATAGGACGCATGTTAAGAGATCCACACTTCAACATTTGGGCTACCGGGAGATACAAAGGGTAAGAGTCAGAACTCTTGACCCACATAATCTTGAAAGAAGGTAAGATGTGGGATCAGGGGAGGCTCGGAGCCATTGATCTCCCTTTGGAGTGGAACTTTAGCTTTTCGAGGTTCATTATTTCGACATTTTGGGCCTTGGGAGATTGAAGGGCCAAGAATTGTTGCAGCTAGAATCACGAAATCCTGAAACACGAAAACCCGAAAGAATTTGGAGGAATAACACTGGGTCACAGGACAGGGCCACGTGGACAAGAGCCGAGTGGGGAGTTTTTCAGTCACGAGCCCTTTCGAGGTTTGGCATTTCGGCATTTCTGAGTTTAGCATATCGACAACTCTAAGGGCAAGGATTCAAGACTCTTTGTATTGAAAACCCTGAAGTCGCAAAACGTGACATCCCTTTGGAATAGGGATATGGTCCCAGAGGAAGCATCCATTTTGGCATTTCGGGACCTGGAGATTTAAAAGATAGAGAACAGGGGGAGTTCTTACATCATGGTTTACTGAAGTCACGAAAGCCGATAGTGTTTGTCGTTAAGCCCTTTTCATCATTTTGGCAACCGGAATCTCAAGAGCGAAGGAGTCGTGAGACAGGGAGTCCTAACTCGCGGAATCGTGAAATCACGAATTCCAAAATCCTGAAAAGAGAAGCGGGGTCGTGAGTATATTTCAGTGTTTCAGATACCAAGAGTTGGAAGGGACAAGGAGCGTGGGAGAGCTCACATGTAGGAGTCCCAAAACTCCAAAACCCAAAAGGTGTTGATTCAGAATAGTGAAAAGTGTCGAAAGTTGGGCGCGTGCACAGATTTTCTGAAGACCTAATCCAGGGAATTAAAGGGAACCGTGGATTTGTTCAAAGGGTTCCAACAAGATCTCTAAGAGCTATTTCGGATCAGAAGAAGAATGGTCTAGAGACCAGGAGGTCAATGGACCCTGCTGAGGTAGGGGGTTTGCATCAAGATCAAACATTTTCACATAAATTAAATAATATCTTATACCATTAAACTTGTAATATTTTATACTATTTCACTTATCAATACCATGATTTATTATATTAAAATGTTATTTTGTTTATTTAGAACTATACTTATGCATGTCGTTATGTATGTAATTATGTCTCATATTCATTGTTAATAATAGAAGTTAGCAAACTCAAAACATATAAAAGAGGCAAGATTATGACTTAGCTATTTTTTTATTGGTACAATATGATGGATACAAAATATTTACTACGTTAGAGTTAGTTATCAAAGTAAAGGGGAATATCCTCAAAGTAATATGATTTTATATGAAAACAATTAGAAATTATTTTGATTTTATATGAAAACAATTAGGAATGATTATCTTCATAGTATTGAATAACATTTAATTAGTTGTATGCATGTAAATATATTTATTATACATAATAAATAAATTACAACTATTTATTACATGAATAAATTCAAAGATTAAGTATTTTTAATTTCAATTTGAGTTATTGGCATAGACAACTAAAAATAAAAGTGTAATATGCATGTAGTTTGTATGCCATCATTGATTTTGTAAATAAAGCAGTTGGGTTCTCAATATACATGGAGAAGAAATTATACATAAATAATTGAGCACTACCTATTTTTTCGTGGATGTTTCCCTCTCAAGGGTTTTACTATTTTTGTCACGTGTTTATTTGAGATTTTATTATTTTGTTATAATCTTTTCCATTATGTATTTCCTTATATTGTTTTAGAGAACTTTAGGGTAAACCCTCATTGTTGATTGGGTTATATTACTAGTATTTTTTCAAAGTGTACTTGGCCAGTTCTCATATCCATACATTGAAATGGATTTTTGGAGGAGTCTAACAACACATTGGCATTTAGAGTAGTCAAATTAGCCAAAAATGCTTCTTATTTCATGGAAATCAACCTCCAAATGCTCCATATATAAAAAATTCCTTAGCAACCATATTTGGTAAGTCTCATGTTTTTTCTAAATTTTAGAATTAAAATGAAATTCATTAAAATATATATATTTAAAGTTTTAGGTGTCTGTATTGTTTTCTCATGATAGTTGCACACTATTCAAGTCATGAATGCAACACCATTTATTCTTTTTTGACCTACTCCTATTTCTGGCTTGATTTTTTGGCTATAATGTCATTTTCTAATATCCCTCGCCATTTTCCACTAAATATTTTCTTGTAAGAACCCTCAATATTTTTGGGCCACTATTATTTTTCACCAATAGTTTCCACCATACTCTAACAACCGCTAGCTTATGCAATCCTCTACAATTTGTTTTCCTCTTACGCCCTCCTTTACGTGTGCCACATATTTGTGTACCCAATATCACTCACAATCCATGTGCATCCTTTATCTGTATCCCACACATGGGCGCTACTTCACAATATTTCTAGATTGTGTCAAATCATCACCTTCTTCCTAGTCACCAACTGACACATGGGATTTTAAGGTTTCTCTATTGATTAAGGTTGGTTGTCATTGATGTCAACCCTTGAAGAAATCCTTATAACACAAAGGTTGGGTAATGGACCCAATATTGTTTGATGTAAAGATGACTCATTATTGTCTTGTCATGGTCGATAATAAGTAGAAATGGATGAACTCCAAAGTGCTTCCCTTATGGTGAAATCCTTTGTGGGAAGACGCTTTGCATATTGAGTTATCCTAGAAGTATGGTTATAGAACCCATGATTATTTGTGGAATAATGATATGATTGCTAGTGAATTTGTCAGTGAAAATATCCTAGATGGATAGTTCTTGTCATTCCATTTTCGGTGATATGTGGAACATCACATCAATCCTCACAGTTAGAGAGTTATCGCCATGAGAAGTTGGAGAAACTAGGTTTGGGTAATGGACCCAAGTTTGTTTGATGGATAACGATATGATTTTTGATATATTTCCAAGTAATACTATTCTATATGTATATTACATTTCATTCCATTTCTGGTAGTATATGGAACGTCACATAACTCCTCATGTTTTGAGAGTTATGGCCTTACAAAGTTGGTGGACCCTCATATGTCATCTAGAAGCCCCAAAAGGTCAAAGTAGTCAAAGTGGTTTAAGAGATTTTAAAAGGTAAATAACAAAGTGAAGTGATGAGTGTACTATAATTCAAACTTAATACAAAATAAATATTCAATAAAAAATTTAATGGAGAAATTAGAAGTGGGTTAACCCTAAAATAAGGAAAGTGGGCAAAGTGACCTAGAAGATGTTTTTAAGGAAGCTACTTTGAGAGTATAAATAAAAGGAAAGGCTCTCTCATTTAAGAAAAACTTGAGAATATTGAATACCTATAGGTGTATAAGGTAACCAAAGGATATATCAGCTGAATTTCTTAGGAAAGTGAAGAAAAGAAGCCCATAATTCAAGGAAGGATAAATTCTTTTGATGATGCTTTCTAAGGTATGTTTTTTTTCAAGTCATCTCACCATTTTCACAATAAACATTTTCTAGAATGATTCACGCCATGAAATTGATATTCCATTTAGGAAACATATCCAAGTATCTGTGGTAAAATATTCATCTGGTGGTTTGTTCTATTTTTTGAGTTAAACTCCGTGGAACATAGGGTTTGTGGTTAGTCCTGAAACTAGTCAAAAATAGGTGTTTCAGGTAAAAATATCAAAACTTCTTAATAATAGATCCAAATTCAGCAAGACAAAATTTGTTGGTTATAGTATAGTCTTTAGTATGTTTTTTAACAGGTTCATATAAATTCAACAAATATTCCGTGTGGGGTACGCTCTACAAGGGCGCTCTCTAGAATAAGGCAAAATTCAACAAGGTATGTCATTTTTTCTATAACTACTTTTTTGAGAGGTTCCAAGTAGTGAAACCTAGAGGAATTGCGTAAAACACACTAAAGAACATTGTGTATCAGTTTCAAATATTTATTCATTATAGGTACAAAGTTATGATTATTTCAAGTTAGGGTTGTTGACTAATCCAAAACTAGTCACATGAGACTAAAGAAAAGTTTGATGTAGATGCTAGTATATTTTTGTTTAAAGTTAAGGAAGGTTTGAAAGTATGTGATCATATACACCAGGTTTATTACAGAGTTATAAATCATATTTGGATGATGAAATTGATGAGGTCTTTTGGTTGAGGTACAAGTTGGGTACATGGTTGAGACAAGTAGTTGATGAGTTGGCATATACATGAGGTGTATAGTTGATGATGTTGGTACATATTGATGATTCATAGTTGATGATTACTTAGCACATGATTGGTACATACTTGGTGCATTGTTGGTTGCACTTTTTTATGGTATAGGTTGATTACACATTGTTTGGTACAGGTTAGTGGATGGTTGATGCACTTTTTTATGGTACAGGTTGAGTACAGGTTGAGGTATAGGTTGATGCATGTTTCAGGTTATTAGTACAGGTTATTTGTTACAAGTTTATTGGTAGATGTTTACATCCATATATCTAACAGTGATAGTGTGGCAATGGTTCCATCATTTTACTTCTACTTTAGGGCAGTTGGACGGGGCAAGGATAGGTGGTTGTAGCTAGAGAACATAGGGGGTTGTATCCAGAGAATTGGGGATTTGGAGGTTCCCTTAATTTGTATTCTAAGAAAATAGGGGGTTGGAGCCTCCTTCCAGTTGTAGCTGGAAAACAAAGGAATTTGGTGCTTCCAATGAATGTAATTCTTCAAGACATATAAGATAAAGAATTATGTGGTTTTCTCTCGACTTGGGTTTCCACATAGAAAAGTGGTGTACTATGTATGTGTGTTATTTCTCATTTCTTATTGATCATTATTGGATACTAATTCTACATTGATATAAGACTTGTATTATTTGTAGAAAAAGGATTACAATTACGCTATTACTGATTCACCCCCCCCCCCCAACGCTCTCAGTAATCCAACAGTTGGTATCAAAGAAAGTTCCTTCAGAAATCATTTTAACAACTGAAAGGTAGGTCATGGAGAGTACCAACCCATATAAAAATGGAATACCACACTTTGATGGACAAAAGTATGCTTTTTAGAGAATAAGGATGAAGACATATATATAAGCACAGGGGTTTGAAATTTGGCAATCAATTGTAGATGGATACACAGTGCTAATAGTTCCACCAACAAATGACAAAGAAGTGAAACTTGGTCAGAATAATTCCAAATATACAAATGCACTTTTGAATAGTCTCGGTAAAATAATATTCACCAAAGTTGGACATTGTAAATGCTCCAAATATATTTGGGACAAGATTCAAAATATTTATGAAGGAGATAAAAAATTCAAAGTAGAAAAACTTCAAACTTATAGAGGTCAGTTCAAAAAACTAAACATGAAGGAAGATGAGAATGTTGCAGCCTACTTCTTAAGAGTTGATGAAACAGTGAATGCAATCATAGGATTGAGAGAAGAAATTGAAGAATATGTAATTGATGAAAAGGTACTAATATCTCTTCCTATGATATCCAACCCTAAGATATCATCACTAGAAGAAAGATCGGATCTAAACTCAATAAGCATGGACGAAATGCATGGAATCTGCACAATATATGAAATAAGAACTGAATAGGAAAATCTAGATGTAAAAGAAGTAGCCTTCAAAGCATCCAAAAGATCAAAGCAAAAGAAAAAGGAACAAGAAGAATATAGCAGCAACAACGACATCTCGAAAGATGATGAAGAAGTGGCCAACTTTGTCAAAAGAATGAACAAGGGAACCAATGGTAGGTATAGAGGTAATCTTCCTTTAATTTGTTTTAATTGTGATGGTATTAGTCATTTTGCTAACAAATGTCCTCATAAGAAAAGGAGAAATGATGAAGGTTACTCAAAAGGAAAACACACATATAAAGGAAAAAGAACTATAAAGAAAAATTTCAAGAAAAGATTATGCATCAAAGAAGACATCTCATCATCAGATGAAGATCAAATTAGTGACAGTGAGACAGGAAGAGTTCTATTCATGGCAGTAATAGACTCTGACAAAGGAGAATATGAAGAATAATATGAAGAAGTCAAAGAAGGATATGAAGAAGTCGAAGACGAAATTGAAGAGGCAGAATTTGTCTATCGAGAAGAATTAATGTGTGTCATATAAGTTATTAGAAGAGAAGAGAAGAAAAACAAGAAACTACAAGTAGAACTAGACAAGAAAAATGACACCCACGAACTAGAACAAATGATCACAAGATTGAAGGTTCAAATAAAAGAAGATAAAAGAATTGAAGAAGAATTCAAAGAACAACTAGAAGAAGAGGACAAGATCATTGGAAACCTGGAAGCAGAGATTGTCACACTAAGAAAGGATATTCAAAATAAAAATATGCATAATAGCTCAAACGTTCTAGATGACATTATCAACAGTCAAAAATCTCATCTTAACAAGTCTAGACTTGGATACAATCAGACAAAAAATGGATCAAGCTCCAAAACAATAGAGCAACAAACAAATCCAAAAAGATATGAAGAAACAATCAAAAGGGATAGGAAGATGTACAAGGAATATTATAGGGACAGATAGGCCTCAAGAAGAAGAAGGATTCATAAGAGCAGCTTCTTTCAGAAGATCTTCAAATCCTAGGTATCAAAATGTATTTTTTGGTTTATGTTATGCATGTAATAATTTTGGACATAAAGTTGTGAATTGCAGAGCTAACAACAAGAACAATAACAACTTTGAGAGTCATACACAAAGGGGTTACTCAATAATACCTAGTGAAACACAAAGAAGAAGTTACAATAGGTTTGAATCGTTGAGCACTGAAGTGGAATCTTACAAATGTAACAAATTTGGACACGTGGCCAAAAATTGTAGAATGGCAGTCCCTCCTAAAGAACCTCAACAAAATAACCATAGTCACAGAAAAGAAACTCAGAAAATGACATGGATAACAAAGAAAGATCAATATAGCAATGAAGAATGCATAGTCACTCTATAAGCTAAGTAGAAGAAACACGGTTGGTATGTTGACAATGGGTGTTCAAAACACTTGACAAGTGATAGAGACAAATTTCTTACATTGTGAAAGGAAAGAAATGGATCAGTCTCCTTCAAAAATGATAATTCAACCAAAATCATTAGAGAAGGCAGAGCCTGAATTGGGAACAAGAATAAAAAGGCACAAAATGTTCTACTGGTATAAGATATGAAACATAATACTCTAAGTGTGAGTCAAATGTGTTACCAAGGTCATAAAGTTACTTTTGATTCACAAAAGTGTGAGATAAGAAGAGAAGGTTTCGAGAAATTGGTTGGTACAACTGCAATAACTTCAAACAACATATATGTGTTAAGTGAAATTGGAAATGAAAAGTGTTGTCTAGGAAACGAAGATGAAATTTGACTATGGCATAGAAGAATCGGTCACATTCATTTTTATAAACTTGTCAAAGTCAAAAAAAGAGAACCAATAAGAGAAATGCCCCAGATCATGAAACTAACATACACTTTATGCAACCATTGTCAACAAGGAAAGAAAACAAAGACCAGGTTCCAATCAAAGGAATATTCAACAACAAGACCACTAGAAATTGTGCATACTGATCTAGTTGGACCAACTACAACAAAGGGCTTAAAAGGTGAGAGATAGTTTATGTTATTAGTTGATGATTATACAAGAATGACTATAGTTTTGTTTCTCAAGAACAACTCAAAAGATTTTGAAAACTTCAAGATCTACAAGGAAATGGTTGAAAATGAGATGGATTCAAGAATCACATGCTTGATATATAATAATGGAGGAGATTTCACTTCAAATAAATTTATGGACCACTACAGTAATCATGGAATAAAAAGGCAATTCTCTATTGCTATGACACCTCAACAGAATGGAGTTATTGAAAGAAAGAATAGGACAATACATGAAATGACTCGAACAATGCTATTGGATTCCAAATTGGCATATATATTTTGGACACAGGCAGTGCATACAATAGTTTACATTCAAAATAGAGTAATGCTCAGAAACAACACTGATAAAACTCCCTACGAGCTATGGAAAGGAAGACCAACAAATGTGAAGCACTTAAGAGTTTTTGGAAGAAAATGATACATCAAAAGAGAAGATGGTAGAATGGGAAAGTTTGACTCTCGTGTGGAAAAGGGAGTACTTGTTGGTTACTCAAGTACAATGAAATTATAAAAGTGTTACAATCTAATATTGAACAAAGTTGTGGAAAGCATCAACGTAACAATTGATGAAATAGGCAGACCACAATCAAAGAAATAAGAAAACAAATCAATGGAACAACTTTTCGAAGAAGAAGAAGAAGAAGATGAAGTAGAAAAAGAATATGAAGAGAATCCAACAGAAACAAAAGAGAAAGTTCAACAAGTATCTCCAAAGAAACCTAGCAAACGAGTAGAAACAAAGATGCAGGAGTTGGGACTAGAAGAAACATTTGTTCACCAGAACAAACACACGTAGCACTCTTATCTACAATTGAACCAAACTATTTTGAAGAAGGCAACAAGGATGAATTTTGGAATAAGGCCATGAATTAAGAATTGGATCAAATAGAGAAAAATGGCACTTGGGAACTGGTTCCAAGACCAAAGAATAAAAATGTGATCGGCACAAAATGGGTTTTCAGGAATCAATTAAATGAAGATGGACAAGTTACAAGGAACAAAGCTAGATTGGTATGTAAAGGATATGCACATATTGAAGGAATTGACTTTGAAGAGACATTTTCCCTAGTTTCCAAAATGGAAGCAATGTGGTTGCTTTTAGCCTATGCATGCTCCAAAAATGTTAAAGTATATCAGATAGACGTAAACTCATCTTTTTGGAATGGGGAACTTGAAGAAGAAATCTACATTGAAAAACCACAAGGATTTCAGTTGTCAGAGAACACAGATTATGTGTGTAAATTAAAGAAGGCCTTGTATGGTCTAACACATGCTCCTAGAGTATGGTAGTCTAGACTGGATAAGTATTTGTAGTAGGTAGGGTTCAGACAAGGAAGTGCAGATAGCGAACTCTACATCAAGTTAAGTGAAGGTAATATTTTATTAATTGAAGTTTATGTTGATGATATTATTTTTGGTAGTGATGATGACAGGTTAAGACATAAATTTGCAAAAGATATGTAGAATGAATTTGAAATGTTGTTACTTGGAGAACTATCCTTCTTTTTGGGACTTCAGATACATCAAAGAAACCAAGGAATCTTTATTTCTCAAACCAAGTATATAAGAGAAATTCTAAAGAGGTTTGGAATGGAAGATTACAAACTAGTTATCACTACCATGCAAACCAATTGCAAGTTTAGCAAAGATGATGATTCAAAGTCTATGGATCAGAGGCAATAGAGGTCAATGATTTCCAGCCTACTATATGTGAGAACATCCAGACCAGATGTAATGCAGGAAGTTGGAAAGGTGGCACGATTTCGAGAAGCACCAAAGGAATCACATGTATTAGCAGTGAAGAAGATTTTCATATATCTCAAAGGAACAAAAGAGTTTGGATTATGGTATCCAAAAGGAAATGATCTATCACTTATTGCCTTCACAGATGTAGATTGGGTAGGTTGTATCGATGACCGATGAAGCACTAGTGGAGCAGTGTTATACTTGGGTGAGTGTTTAGTATCATATCTAAGAAAGAAATAATCATCAGTATATTTATCTACAGCCAAGGCAGAGTATATTGCAGCAGCATCATGTTGTACACAGGTTCCTTGGATGAAACAAACTATGACACGTATACAGGTTGAGTATGATCAACCCATTCCAATATATTGTGATAATACAAGCACAACTAGTATCTCGAAGAACCCAGTGATGCACTCCAAGACGAAGCACATTCCAATAAAGTATCATTTTCTATAGGAGAAGGTTGCAGAAAAGAACATCAGAGTTGAGTATGTGGGAACAATAGAACAAGTGACAAACATCTTCACAAAACCACTTCCATGGGTATCCTTTGAATATCTTTGCCAGAGACTTGGAGTTATTTATACTCCAAAATGATTTTTTTTTTAATCATTTTTTTAATTTCTGATATGTCTTATATTTACACGAGGAAGCACCATAAGAGGACAGTTCAGTCAGAGGGAGAAACCCCAGATGGAAAGATTCCTTTGTCATTGATGACAAAGGTAGAGAGATTTATCAGATGCAGAGGACAGAGGCAGAGGATAGAGGCATGGTTCTAGGGGGAGCATGAGTGATATGATTTCAGTATTGTATTAGAGTGTTGCCATCAATGCCAAAGGGGGAGATTGTTGATTAAGGTTGGTTCTCATTGATGTCAACCCTTGAAGAAAGCCGCGTAGCACAAAGGTTGGGTAATGGACCCAATATTGTCTGATGTAAATATAAATCATTATTTTCTTGTCATGGTTGATAATAAGTAGAACTGGATGAACTCTAAAGTGGTCCCCTTATGATGAAATCCCTCATGGGAAGATGCTTTGCGGATTGAGTTATCCTAGAAGTATGGTTAGAGAACCCATGCTTATTTATGAAATCATGAGATGAACACCAGTGAATTTTTCATTGAAACTATCATATATGGATAGTGCTTGTCATGCAATTTCTGGTGGCATGTGGAACATCACATAACTCTTCACGGTTAGAGAGTTATCGCCATGAGAAGTTGGAGAACCCCATTTTGGGTAATGGATGCAAGTTTGTTTGATGGATAATGGTATGAGTTTTGATATATTTTTAGGTAATAATATTCTATATGGATATTACATGTCATTCCATTTCTAGTGGTATGTGGAACGTCACATAACTCCTCACAGTTTGAGAGTTATGGCCTTACGAAGTTGGAGGACCCTCATATGTCAT
>JZKD02S0776569.1:589927-638940 GCA_000966675.3 Picea glauca | reverse complement strand
AAATTAGAAGTGGTTTAACCCTAAAATAAGGAAAGTGGGCAAAGTGACCTAGAAGATGTTTTTAAGGAAGCTACTTGGAGAGTATAAATAAGAGGCAAGGCTCTCTCATTTAAGAAAATATTGAGAATATTGAATACCTATAGGTGTATGAGGTAAAAAAAGGATATCTCAACAAAATTTCTGAGAAATTGAAGAAAAGAAGGTCAGAATTCAAGGAAGGATAAATTCTTTTGATGATGCTTTCTAAGGCATGTTTTTTTTCAGGTCATCTCACCATTTTTGCAATAATTTGTTTTCTAGAATGATTTAGAACATGAAATTTCTATGACATTGAGGAAATATATCCAATAATATGTGGTAAAAAAATTATCTTTTGGGTCGTTGTATATGTGGAGTTACACTCTGTGCAAAATAGGGTTTGTGGCTAGTCCTGAAGCTAGTCAAAAACAGGTGTTTCGGGTAAAAATGTCATAACTTCTTTATAATAGATCCAAATTCCGTAATGCCAAATGTGTTGGTTATATTAAATTATTTAGTATTCTTTGTAATAGTTTCATATCAATTCAACAAATATTCCGTGTTGGGCACGCTCTACAAGGCCGCTCTCTAGAATAAGCCAAAATTCTCATTTTTTCTATAACTACTTTTTTGAGATGTTCCAAGTAGTGACACCTGGAGGAATTGAATAAAATGCACTGAATAAATTTTTTTAATAGTTTCATATCTTTATTCATTACAGGTACAAAGTTATGATTATTTCAAGTTAGGGTTGTTGACTAATCCAAAACTAGTCATGTGAGACTAAAGAAAAGTTTGATGTAAATGCTAGTCTCTTGTTGTTTAAAGTTAAGGAAGGTTTGAAGGTATTTGATCATATACACCATGTATATTACATAGTTATAAATCATATTTGGATGATGAAATTGATGAGGGATTTTGGTTGAGGTACAAGTTGGGTACATGGTTGAGACAAGTAGTTGATGAGTTGCCACATGCATGAGGTGTATAGTTGATGATGTTGGTTCATATTGATGAGTCATAGTTGATGAGTACTTGAAACAAGATTGGTACATACTTGTTACATGTTTGGTTTCATTTTTTTATGGTACAGGTTGATTACACATTGTTTGGTATAGGTTGGTGCATGGTTGATGAACTTGTTTATGGTATAGGTTGATTACAGGTTGAGGTACAGGTTAATGCATGGTTGATGCGTGGTTTAGGTTATTGGTATAGATTTATAGCAATATATCTCACAGTGATAGTGTGATATTGGTTCCATCATTCTTCTTCTACTTCAGGGTGGTTGGACGGGGCAAGGACATATGGTTGTAGCCACCTTCCGGTTGTAGCCATAGAACATAGGGGATTGTAGCCTCCTTCTGGTTATAGCCATAGAATTGGGGAATTAGAGATTCCCTCAGGTTGTAGGCTGAGAAAATAGGGGGTTGGAGCCTCCTTCTAGTTGCAGCTGGAAAACAAAGGAAGAAGGTGCTCCCAATGAATGTAGTTCTTTAAGACATATAAGATAAATCATTCTGTGGTTTTCTCTCGATTTGGGTTTCCACGTGATGTACTGTGTATGTGTGATTGTTCATTTCTTATTTCTAATTATCGGATAATAATTCTACATTGATATAACACTTGGATTGTTTGGAGAAAAAGGATTATAATTATGCTATTACTGATTCACCCCCCCTCTCAGTAATCCAACATTTTCCACATAACTCCACCACATCTATATTTTCTAGTTTGAAATACATTTAGTTTCACACTTAGGTACAAGTTTAGATCACTTTACCTGGTTAGTAGTTCAATCATATGATGCCACATTATATTTTAAATCCTCTTAGGGGGTATTAGTTGTAAATTTTGGAGAAAGTTTCAAATAGAGATAATTGAACCTTATGGACTCACATTTTCTTTTTGCCTTTTTCAGGTTATGTATTTTTCACTAATTTTCAATCAAGTATAGGATATTATATCATTTTTATTAGTATGATGTGGTAAAATATTCGGTTTTAGTAGACAACAAGGTTTCATCCTCATTTTTGTAGCTTTCTAGGACGATACCTTCATCACAAAAGATCTTTATCTAGTCCCATTTTTATTTAAATTGGATAACTTTTCATTATGTACACAATGATATATATTAGTTTAACTCATTTTTCATTTTATTTTCTACTTTTTCTAAATGACTGCTCAGGAGGATCAATTTACTATTGCTGGGCCACATAAATGTCATTTTTTTATATCATATTTTCCTTATTCCTAATCTATTTTCACTTACCTATGACCATATATTAGTGTTTTTTGAATATGTTTATGTGGGATATAGAATCAAAGAGTTTTACATTGCATTTCCTTATTATTTTGTCTAAATTGTGTTTAAATTTTAGAGAAATAACATATTTTCCATTTATCTTTGAAAAATGGGTTAGTCTATTGATTGTTGTGGAATGGTTTGCCACGGTTGTTATTCATACAATAGAAAATATATGAAGTGGGTAATTGATATTTTTAATATGAAGCATCATCATGTCAACATAAGCCTATCCTCAAAATATCTCAACAACTCAAATAACACGTTTTGAGAAATTGACATTTTATTATTTGTTACAACACCAACACAATTGATGCAACATCATTGGTGTGACACCATTTATAAAACATCATTGTTACAAAACATCACAACAGTTTTTGAACACTCATATAGTTGTTGCAACACCCATGCAGAAGATGAAACACCATGTTGATGATATAGCATTGTGCCATTTCTCTTGTTGGATTACTGAGAGGGGGGATGAATCAGTAATAGAGAAATTTAATCATTTTTAACCACAAAAGGAAAGTGTTATATCAATGTATAATTATCATCCAATAGTTTCAGAGTAAATAAATAATAAAAAAATAAACAATCATACACATACACAGTACACCAATGTTTTTACGTGGAAACCCAAAGAGGGAGAAAACCACATAATGATTTTTCTTATATGCGTTTAAGAATTACATTCATTGCAAGCATCAACTTGCTTTGTTTTCCAGCTACAACTGGAAGGAGGCTCCAACTCCTTAGTTTCTTAGGCTACAACTGAAGGAATCTTCAACTCTCCAACTATCTGGATACAACCAGAAGGAGGCTAGAACCCCCTATGTTCTCTGGCTACAACCGGAAGGTGGCTACAACCACCCGTCCTTGACTTATGCATCCACCCTAGAATAAAAGTAGAATGATGGAACCACTATCACACTATCATTGTGAGATATACTATTTTAAACATGTACCAATCAACCTGTAATCAACTTGTACCATAAACAAGTGCATCAACCATTCACCAACCTGTACCAAACAACCTATAATCCACCTGTACCATAAACAAGTGCATCAACCATGCACCAGCCTATACCTCAACTTGTACCATCAACGAGTGCAACAACTATGCACCAAATATGTACCAATCATGCATCAAATACACATAAAATATGACTCATCAAGATGTACTGACATCATCAACTATACACCTCATGTATGTGCCAAATAATCAACTACTTGTATCAACCATGTACCCAACATGTGCCTCAACCATATACCAAATACATAACCAAATAACCATAAACCATTACATCAAAGCATGTGCCACAACCTCACTTTTATACAACCTCTATATGTAACATACCTCAACCAAAAGACCTCATCAATTTTATCATCCAAATTTGATTTGTAACTTTGTAACATACCTAGGGTATATGATCACATACTTGCAAACCTTCCTCAACAAGAGACTAGCATTTTCATCAAATTGTACTTTAGTCTCACATGACTAGTTTTGGATTAGTGAACAACCCTAACCTGAAATAATAGTAACTATGTACCTGTAATGAAAAAAGGTATAAAAATAGTACATAATTTTATTCAGTGTGTTATCTATAATTTCTCCATGTTTCACTTCTTGGAACCTCCCAGAAAAGGAGTTATTGAAAAAATGACATACCTTGTTGAATTTTGGATTATTCTATAGATCGAACTTGTAGAGAATGCCCCACATGGAATATTTTTTATATATATCCGAAAATGGTACACAACATACTACAGACTATACTATGACCAATACATTTTTTCTTAATTAATTTGGATCTGTTATGAAGAAGTTATGACGTTTTTACCCGAAACAATTGTTTTAGACTAGTTTCAGGACTGGCCAGAAACCCTATTTTCCACGTAGTGTAACTCCAGAAATGAAACGACCGACAAGAAGAAATTTTTATCACAGATACTTGGATATGTTTCCTCAATGACCTCTATATTTTTTGGTCTGAATCATTCTACTAAAAAATTTATTGCGAAAATGGTGAGATGACCTGTAAATAACATACCTTAGAAAGCATCATCAAAATAATTTATCCTCCCTTGAATTTCAACCTTCTTTACTTCACCTTCCCTCTGAAATTCACCTTAGATATCCTTTGGTTACCTCAGTCACTTTTATATATTCAATATTGTCAAGTGTAATTAAATGAGATACCCTTGCCTCTTATTTATACTTTTATGTAGCTTCCTCAAGGGGTTACCTTCTAACCATCTTTAACCACTTTCCTTATTTTAGACCTAACCCACTTCTAATCACTTTTCCACTTAGTCATTTATACATTAACTTTATTATTTAAACAATTTATTTTTTATCCACTTTGACTTATAGTACACTCATCACTTCACTTTATCATTTACCTTCTAAAATCTCTTAAACCACTTTCCTTATTTTAGGGCTAACGAACTTCTAACCACTTGTTCACTTATTAATTTATGCATTAACTTTATTATTTAAATAATTTCTTTTGTATCCACTTTGAATTATAGTACACTCATCAATTCACTTTATTATTTAAATAATTTATTCTTTGCAACCACTTTGACTACTTTGACCTTTTGGGGCTTCTAGATGACTCATGAGGGTTCTCCAACTTAACATTGCCATAACTCTCTAACTGTGAGGAGTTATATGACGTTCCACATACCAATGGAAATGGCATGAAACGTACTATGAATATAGAATAGTATTACCTTAAAATATATTAAAACTCATACCATTATACATAAAACAAACTTGGGTCCATTACCCAAACTTTTGTGCTACCAGAATTATCTACCAGACTTTCTTCAAGGGTTGACATCAATGACAACCAACCCAAATAATCAACAGCTCCAACACCTAGAAACTATTGTAACACCCATGAATTTGTTGCAATATCCATGCAATTGATGCAACATCGTTGTTGTGACACCATGATATATAAAACCTCATAATAGTTGTTGCAACACCTTAACTTTGTGTGTCTTTGTTGCAACACCAAAAATTTGTTGTGACATTGATGTTATTACTCTAGGCATATTGTATGGATAGTAGTGTGTCTTCATAAAAGCTAGTCTTCAACCATCACTAACCATGGAAAATATATTCAAACATAATTTATATGGTTTAATTATGGAAAATAGATTTTCCATGTGCATAAATCCATTTCTTTACAATTTCATATTTTCCTATATAATTTGGGTAGACACAATTTATTTGTTGTCTATTTCAATTTATGATTTTAATAGTTTGAAGACAAAGGAAGTCGTTTCTCTCAGTAAAGTCCAATTTGTGGTGGAATAAAGTATATTTTCTAAATTTTCTATGGAGGCAAGACCCACTCCAATAGAACATAGTGTTGTAGGTAGTTTTATTTAATTGATGATTGCGTAATTTAATGATGAAATTTCTCATTCATTCATGGTTTATTAGATTGTCCCCCGGATGAGGTGTTAGCACATTCCACGTGTCCAACCAGAAATTTCATGCCCTCCACCTTACCTCATACCATGTCATGACACATGTCATTCCCTTCTTCTTTTATTACCCCATCATGTCTGCTACAAACTTTCACTTCACCACATATTAACTAAATTCTCTAGTGAATTCAGAGCTTGCCTCCTATCCTTGCTATGGAATTGGTACATGATCCACTCCTCATGTGCTCATGCACCTTTACTACCCTGTGCTCTTCCTATGGAGACACCTATTCCTCTTTTTTCTTCCTATCACCCTCCTCTTCTAGAAAATTTGCCTCTCAGTCGCTCCCTATGGTGCTTACTTGGTTCATTATGTTCATTTCTCAACCCTTACCTCTTGTTAGTCAGGCCATTCCTCACCATCGAGGGAAGCCAAAATGAGGTTCCCTCTGGTGTTAGAATTGTGTGGCCATGGCCAACTGACACCATCCCTCCTTCACCCCTATGCTCAACTCCTCACCTTCGTCCTCAACTCACCTTTGTCCTCTCCTTGGGTGTGTCACATTGAATGGTTTCAGATCCATGGAAACTCTCTCGGATTTTCTCTTGGATCACTCCCCGAACTGGCCTTGACCTCAAACTCAATGGTGTCACGTCCCTCCTGTCCACCACCGTACGCTCCTTTGCCAACCCCATCCCCACTCCCATCACCAACCATTGTGCCCTTGATGGAAGATGGTATTGTGCACTCAAAATAACTTGTGTGGAGGTGTCTAATAACCAGGAGCAGCTCCAACAGGACTATGTTTCATCCCCACACCTATGGGATTCAATTTCAATTCTATAGAACTTGGTCTTCCTGGTCTGAAAAGATGTTGATGATCTCCAGTTTAGACTGGAGCACTTGGACAGGTGAGATTAGAATATTGAATATGTTCTCTCGACTCTCCTTTGTTCCTTGCATCCTTCATACTCGAGCCTCAACTCCCCTGCTTCTCAATAGGCGGTTCTTGTTCAAGAATTCCAGTGGAAGGATGAGAAGTGCATCGTTGGAGAAGAACAGATGGTCCTGAATGAGCATGACGCCATGCATGTCACACGAGAATCGAAAGACGAGGGAACTCATTCCCACCAAACACCATGACATTCGTTAGGCATACAGGTGTATGCATGCATGCTTTCTCTTGACATTTGTCACTAGGTTCTGGAATGCTCGATTTAGGCTGTTGGTGTTTGGTAATTTATTTTATGTGTGTCCATTAGTTGATAGGCCTGGCCTGGGTCATTATAACAGTTTTTTTGATATACAATTTAATATTTAGTTTAAATTCTTGGATAGGGTGAATTGGCTTCCCAACAAGGCGATTTCTACAAATATGTTTAATTTTCCACATCATATCTAGTTTGTCTATGAGTCTGAGTTGGTTTCCTTTCAAGGCAACTCAACACTCCAACATCTTGATCTCAATATGATACTGTCATGACAGGTAATATATAGTTCTTATTTACAAAAAAAAAAATGAATGATTAAATTGTTTCCATAATTAATTTCTTGTAGTGCAATTCAATTCATTAATGCAAGATTGTATTTTTTTATGAAATTGATCATTCATGTGGGATTGTAGACTAGGCTTTCATTATTAATTTTGTTGAACAAATACACACAATGTAATGGTTACATTTGTTGGTTTGAGTAATGATAATGATCATCTTGTCAAGGATTATTTTAGTTTTATTTCATTTCTTTCAATTTCAATTACATTTGGACATGGGTTATAGCAATAAGTGATTCTATGAAGAATGAATTGCAGAGATGCAATTTCAATTGCAGTAAATTAGGGTTGCAACCTTAAGTGCTTCCAATATGGTTGAATTATCTTAATTTACTTTCCTTTCAACAAGTAGTTAGTCAGGTTTCTTTAATAAAAGTGTGATTATGAGCTCTGTGGATGGTTGTGAGCAAGGGTCATCACACAACATCCAAATTGTACATTTACTTTCCATCACAAAAATTATCATATTTCCTTTATTCAAGAGTGATTTACATTCAAAAGTTTGTAGAAACTTTCCAAAATATGTGAACTATCTATATTGTTTCTGCAAAGTTAATCATTTATACTACAACTATATAACAAACCAATGGAAGCATAGAGTGCAAATTGCATATATAGTGCATGGTAACTCTCAAGTCCCGTATGAGCCCCATATTGATAATTAAATGCACATATTTCTAAGGGTCTCTCTGAGCATTTAGAAAGGTAATTAAAATCCTGTCAACTATCACAAACTATTATTCTTGAAAATATTATGTGGATCATATACTTACAAGTAAAGGGTGGTATTTAATGTCTCTTGGGATAGATATTGGAACAGCTAATTCTTAGAAACATGGGAAATATCTTATTAAACCATAATTATTAAGAAATATGTATAATTGACAAAATGATTTGTAAATATCTCAAATTCCATACTCATCCAATTAACACACCCTAAGAAGCATGGATGATGTTTGAAGAACACTTTGGAAAATCTCATTTTATATGATCATTTAATTTGGATGACTTTGGTTAGCCATGGTTTATTATTGTTGACTATAGTTGATTATGGCTGGGCATGTTTAATTATTGTTATGCGCATTGCAATGTTCATCTTGGTTAACTTTTGTCAACTAGTTATTATCCCCATTTGTTATATCACATTGTTATGTTAACCAAATATTATGTCACATTGTAACATTCCTTAAGGGTTCTCTGTGATTGTGACATTACTAAATGGTTTTCTTGAATTTCAACATTCATCAAGTGTAATGTCACATTAATGGTTAATGGTTATGTTGCAACACAATGTTCATCAAGGGTCATGTCAGATTGAATTTGGTTGACTTTTGTTGGTCATGGCTATCTATGGTTTCTAATATTTGATTCTAGTTAACTATAGTAGACAATCTATACATGATTTGACAATGGTCGACTATGAGAACCATGTTTAACTATGGTTTTTTCATGTTTTACCATGATTGACCATGATTGACCATGGATGACTATTATTCTAACCATTTATAGTAAATCATTACAATTATGGAATGCAACCATGCCATGCAAACAAATAATGATGATTTTACAATTAATATTGATTTCCATATCTGAAACAAATTTATTGCATATTCTAAATTTAAATCCATAAAATCGTTGTTTCTATGTTGAAAATGTCTTTAATAATAATATATGACAATCGTATACTCAACCTCATAATAAAAAATGTAAAAAAAAAGGTCTGCATAAGTCATCTAAGATGACTATTGCAGTTCATATAACCATATTATAAACCTATTAGTTTCACAAGATTACATTTCCCTTCATTACCATTGTAATCCTATGTAACCATTGAGTAATGATAAAATATGGCATAACCCTTCAAGAACATTGCAATGTTACAAAACCTTTAATGAATTCCATGATAGAAAAAACCTAGTAATGAATGTCCCTATGTGACATGACCAAGATGAATTTTTCAATGCGACATAGCCATTGAGGAAAATAGAAGGTCAACATAAGTTAAACAAGGTCAAACTAATTGAATGTGACATAATCCTTGATGAAATTTATGATGCAAGATAACCATTGATGCATGTTGTAAGGTGACACAGCCAACATGAATTTTTCCATGTGATGTAATCATTGAGGACAATACCAAGTCAACATAACTCAACCAAAATAAAAATCACACTAGATATAACCATATTATAAATTTCTTAGTGTCACAAAGTGACATAATCCTTGAAGAATGAGGAAATCCAAAATAATCATTCAGTAATGTCACAATCCAGCATAACCCTTCAAGAACATTGAAATGTGACATAATCCTTCATTAATATCATAATGTGAAATAACTAGTGAGGAAAATAGAAAGTTGACATAAGTCAACCAAGATGAGAATTGAAATAGGTATAATCATAGTCAACCATGGTTAACCATAATCAACTCTTTCCATTGAATGTAACCCAAATTCAATGTGACATAAACCTTCATGAACATCATGATGCAACAAAACAATTAATGAATGTTGCAATGTTACATAACCAAGATGAACATTGCATTAAATTTAGTTGATTACAATTGACCATGGTTGATGATTTTTAACAATTGTTATGGCTATCATAATGTTCATCTTGGTTGAATTTCATTTAATTTCTATTTTCCTCATTAATTATGTCACATTATAATGTCCCTGAAGGATTATGTTGATTTTTTTTCCCAAAATTAATAAAAATGGTGGCAATCCTTTATTATGCACTACTAAAATTGATTCAAACTAACTACAAATGGAGATATTATTGTAGGTGTTTTCACAATTAGTAAAATAACAAAAACAACCATCAAATGGTTGTCACTAACCAAAATTTTAAATCTAGTATAAATGGTGATGGTAAGTTAAGGATTGTCACCATTAATGAAATAATGGTATTGACACATTATAGACGAAAGCTAATAAAGTTAAAGTTACTACAAATAGAAAGAATCTTGAAAATTTCATCACCATATATGCATGAATAGGATAAGTCATTAAAATCCCATCACCATGAGTCACTATTGTTTATAAGAAATTGTGAACACCCCCATATATATATCAATAGTGAAGGTCATGAAAAATCCATCTCCAAAACGTATTATTTCTTAAAAGAAATGGTAATGGAAACACAATAATATATGCATTGATAGTGAGGGTTATTAAATTCCCATCATCAAAAGTAACTAATGTTCATAGGCAATGGTGATGGTAATTCACCACTACCATAATAATAGTGAAATGGCATGATCCTCACCATATCTTATTTACTTTTCTCGATTCTCAGTTTATGGTGATGGAGTACTTTTTAACCATGCCCAATGAGGGTATGCAACATTTGTTTACATACAGACAAAGGAATTATTTCTATTAGTGTTGATAGGTTCAAGTATTGTCTTACACCTCCAATCATAAACATTTAATTTAGCCTTGTGTAACATCCAACTGTTGTGAGCACATTTTATTGACTTATTCTTTGAGGACACTTGTGTGCAAGTGATCCGGTTATAGTACATGGTTAATTGTTTTGTTTATGGATTCTTATGATGATGTTGATGGATTATGATTTTAATTTTATTTGAGATATATGTATTAACAAATGATATTGATGAGTTTTCCCTAATTGTGTAGGACATTGACAGATTATGGATGATGAGGGAACCAATGGACCCACTTGGACTCTAGATTGAGTTAGGGAGTGGACTATATTGGTTTGAGTATTTCATTTATGCATATGTGACATATGATCGATTATATTATAATGTTGTATATGGATCATTGACAATGTTTTGTTAATGAATGCAGACTGACAAATTCTTTCTAATATGACTCACATAAGGAGTAAAGGGGCCATGCACATAGACTAGATATTGATGGAGAGTTGTGGTAGAGTCCCTTTCACAGCCTACTGGCACTCTCATTGTGGCTCTAATTGTAGGTTAATGATTACCTAGTTCAATAGGTCCATGATATCTTGAGGGTAGACTGAGACATTTGCTCAGAAATATTTCGAAGGGGTGTGCAATAAGTCAGGGTCCTTATTCGTTAGAATCCATTAGTCTCTCACAAGGTTGCCCGAATGGAGTGTTGACTCCAAGGGTTGGACAACTACCAAAAACATAGTGGTTCCCTTGGAGCATGTGAGTGCGTATTGAAGGGCAAGTCGTTTGATTTTAAAATAAACTTGGGTCAAGAAATCTAGGTGGCCTAGAAAATAATATATTAATTTGTCATTGTCGGATTTAAAATAATTAATTAATGAGTAAATTATTAATTATAAATCCCTATAAGTGTCTAAGAATTTTCAAACAAAATTTAATTAAGACTAAGTATAAGTTTGTAAAGAGGATAAACTAAAATTAATAACTAAACCAAAATAGGAATGAGGTAAATTAATTTAAGAAATTAAGAAAAATGATCTAGGTCTAAAGAATTAATAAAACACATAGGTGAGCAAGAAAATACCAAATTGAAGTAAAAGCATGAGAGAATGAGTATGCATAAAAAGGAATCTAAGGTCTAGTTAACACTACTCTAACTAGAGAGGAATCCTATTTCAACTCAACTCAGATTTAGTAAGACGTCAGACATTACTTGGGAATAAGGGGAATAAAGAAAGAACTAGAAGTGATTTAAGGAGAGCTTTTAGGAAAGGTGAGGGAAATAGACTTTAATTAAAATAAGTTAAGGAATTTACTTGTGCAGCTTGCAGAAAGGGTGAAAAGTGTATGGGGGGGACAATTCTAAATTATTTAATTAAAAAGAGAATTAATTTTGCAAGTGGGAATGTTTCATTTAGGAAACTCCTATAAAGAAAATGGAAAAAAAGAGTGGTTGGATCACACACTAGTGGTTGGTAAAGTTGTGCCACCGAATTATTTTTGATTAGTTTTACTTGTGAGAGTTGGGATACCCAACCAGACAAAGAGTGTTGGCTTTGCCTTGTGAGGTAAGCTGGGAGATAGAGCATTTTTTTTGTTTGTGCGTGGACCATTTGCAGCTCGGGGGGATAAGGGGTAAGCATAGTACCCCTAGCATTGGGTGGGAGGTACCGGTGAAGTATCAATGATTACCAAGAGGGAAGATGGAAGGGATGACAGTTGTCGAAGATCATCTCTAGGCCATCTTTGTCTTCAGTTAAAATAGTTTATGGAATTTTTGTTTTAATTGATTTTTATTGTTTAATCTGCTTGTTATCATTGTTGTAGATTTCCATACTTTGATCATCTTAGTTGTAACTGTAAATTGGGTGGATTTTTCTGAAGTAGAAGATATGATGGAATGTATTGAATTTCATTGTTATTGGGCCCTGAAACCCATTGCATTTGTAGAAAAATTTATGTTGTGAGTTCTCCCCCCAAAACATTATTTTCTATAATGATTGGATTCAGCCATTCCTTTCTCATACATGAAAAAACTTTGGGTGGCCTAGTTCTCCCTCATGTTTCTCAAGTTGATAGAAAATCGAGCTTCCAAGTGCACCCTTTTCCTTTGTCTTCCCTTCATAGAATTCGAGCCAACATTGTGCCCTCCTTTTACTCATTCTTGACTGATATTGGGTTGCCTTGTGTGACCTCTCATGGTTATTTATTGAAAAAATATAGGCTAGCATGTGCGCCCTCCCTTTACTCATTTTTTGACTGATATTGAGTTCCCTTGTGCAGCCTCTCACTATTCTCTATTGACAGAATTCGAGCCATCATTTGTGCCCTCCCTTTATTCATTTATTGACTCATATTGGGTTTCCTTGTGCACCCTCTCACTGTTCACTACTTGACAGAATTCAGTCTAGCTATTGCACCCTCCCATTACTCTTTTCCTATACTGAAATTGGTGGGACAAGGCACCCTCTCTTTGATCACTTCTTGACAGTATTCGAGCTTGCAATGATCCCTTACCATCACTCATTCTAGACAGAATCTGAGTATGCTAACTATGCCTTTCTCTTTTACTGGTGTGAGAATGTTTCTTGGTGACTTTCATGGGAAGGTTTACTTTGTTTTTCCAAAACCTTCAGATCTAGCCATGTTTTCCTTCAAATCTAGTCCCATCGTCTAAAGGGGAAATTGGTACATGGAATATTAATCCCAGGTTCCAATAAAAAGGGGGTCTACAAACATATTTATTTTCATTTATGGTAAACAAAATTTATTGCGCAGAGAAACTCCTTTCATGAGAAAATGGAGAATCAATTTGAGCCTGGCACTTTACTCTAGCTTACGAAAACGATATCTATCCTATATTGTGATTTTGTTGATTTTAGAAGATAATAGTGTATGAATTATTTATTAATCCATCATATGTTGTAAAGGAATTAAACTTGCTTTTCATTTTTAAACTTAAAGGAATTAAAATTACCCTTAATCCATGAATTTCTAGAGTGGAAAATCCCTTGGCATAGCCCATATCTGAATTAATTTATTATCTTATCACATTTCAATAAAAGAATTGGTATAGATGGAAAATGTACTTGCATGCTTGGAATTTACAGACTTCGAAGAATGTTCTAAGTGAAGGAGAAGAACTTATGACCTCCTTTACTTATAGGTGGCTCAATGTTTGATATATACTTGGAAGTGGGGTCAGAGAGGAGTTTTTCAACTTCAAACTTTCATTGTATTCTTACCTCCTTAAGAGACTTATAACTTATATTGTTGTTCTCTTCTTACCTTAATTATGTCATGTTCCATAGGTAGTAATTGCGTCTTCAAATTGATGTATGTAAATTTTAGTTGGACTGTTGATGGAATGTATCATATGGGGATAATTGCATCAATTATTGATATATGTTTTGTAGTAGATTACTCTTGCACCATTAAATAATGTTGATGTATGATTGATTCAGTAACTAGATTACTCTTGCGCCATGAAAATAATGTCAATGTATGTTGATTAAGTAACTAGATTACTCTTGTGCCATTGAAATAATGTTGATGTATGACTGGTAAACTAGATTGGAGTTATGAGATGTGATTGATTAAGAGACTTAGACACCTCCTTGCTTCTTAGAAAAATCTCTAGTCTTGAGACCTTAAATGGTAAAAATCTATCAGATGAATCCTAGACTTGAGCATTTCTTATGTGTCTTGGAGGGCCTAACCTTGCAAGGTAGGTTGGGCGGGTAATTCTTTTAGTGTTCAGTGACCTGGTTGATTATTTATTTTTAATTTGCTTTAGATGATCGTGATGTGTTTATTGTGTCATTATTTATTATGATGGTGCATTGATTAAGTGTTGTTATTTATTATGATGATGTGTTTATTAAGTGCAGCTATTAGTTATGATGATGCATTGATTGAGTCATTTTTTATGTGTTGATTATGTGCCACTTTTAATTATGTTAATGCATTTCTCTTGTGTTTTTTTAGTTATGATTATGTATTAGTTGCGATGTTGTTAATTATGTTTTCCTATTGTGTGTGTGTATATATATATATATATATATTAGAGGAGTGGTTCCAGGAGAGGTTATTTTCAGAGGAATTCATCAAGCATTGTTATAGAAAGATTTTCCTCACCCCATGCAATCTACATAAGGCCTTTTAATATTTCCCTATGCACAATTTTCATCCCTTTTTTGCAAATCCTATAGCTAAAAATAAATTTATTCCACATATACGCACCTTTCCTACTATACAACACGCACATACATAGGTTGCACCATTACAACCCACGTACATCAGGAAATGTGCCCATAATTGAAAAATGGTTTTGGTTTTCCATGTCACAGCAGGTGATCAATGATCCTTGGCCTTCCATATACTTGAAACATTTTGAATTGACCTTTCAGTTCCACCTAAAGGCTATAAATGGGCCAATTTCGAGCTATGGAAAAGAGGAGAAATAATCCAACTTTGAGAGAAAAGTTACTCTATAGGAATTATTCACTTCACATTAAGTTTGCATCCCTTTGTCCTTTAATTATGAACACAATTTTTAGCCCCCAATCTCTTCCCTTAATGAGTGATAACTCCATTGTATCTCTTACATGATATTTCCTTTGGTGGAGGATTGAAGTGGTGGATGCCCAACTAAAAGGAACTTAGTTTCTCGATTCTGAACCCTGTCGATGCGGAAGTCTGTAACTTATTCACTTCTGCTGATCATATATTAATAGAAATACTCGTTTCTCGTCCGATTGATATCTTGCAAATATTTGAATTATTATTCCATGGGCATATTTGTTATGAATGTTAATGGATTATGCTATTGAAAGTGATAATATCATAATTATCACCATATGCTTTCTTTGCTGGCTTGTTGAGGACTAGTTGCAGGTATATTGCTTTGGGTCAAGTGCTCAATGGTGGACTTCATCGAACGTCTGTATGGGGTAGGAATTTTATCTTGTCTTGTTAACATATTTGTTTATATAACATACTTCAAAATAGAGTTGATTAATGCAGTCATTTCCCTTTCTTGTGGTTTTTTCCTAGTCATAGAGAGATTTTCCTCGTAACAAAATTGGTGAACATACTGGGGATTGAATATTATTTATTGGGGTTTGGAGTGTTTTTCTCCTTAGATTTCTCTTGTTCATATTGTGTTTCTTGTCGTATCATTGCTTTACAACCTATGCTCACTTTTGGTATGAGTATTTCATCCTTCTCCTTAGCCTAGCTGTGTTTTGACACATATACATGGAATTTTGCTTGACAGTCGCGTATATATGCATGTTGTCTTTTTGCAAGATGCGTACATACACACTTTTCCCTTGAACAGTCATGTAAATCAACCTCTTTTTCTTGTTTTTTGGTTTTAGTGGTTGTTGGGTAGGTTTTGGATGATTACTGAGTCTTCTTAGGCCTCTTTGGTGACTTTTAAGTGTCTGTTGGATGATAGGAAACCTGTCTTTGGTTGAATTTTTGGGCCCTGCCTTTCTTGTCATCTTTTCATTTTGATTGTCCTTGTACATTGGGCTAGGTGTTTTTCTTGTTGGTATCCTACTTGAGTTGTCTCTTTCTATACACAATAGAGTCTGTATTTATCAAGTTGTTGTTCAATCCATGCATTTTCATTTTCCTTATATTGAAAATACAAAAATATTAGGCATTTCACATTGATTGGTATTTTGATCTTTTGAGTCTTTGTCACTTATCTTAGTGCATGTAAAGAAATATTGCATTTTTATTCAAAATTGCATAATTGAATTGAAAAATGCATTTTTAAGAAGCATGTCATTCATTGAAAATGGAAGTTAGGATTTTGCATTGTATTCATATTTACTTTACTTGTTGAGTCATAACATCACTAGTTTCACGACCACACCTTTTGAGTAAACACAACCATTAAAATTAACTCTATAATTTAAAATTTATTAGTAACAATTTTATTTTCTAGGGTGCACAAACTAGCTTAGGATTTAATGCCTTGGAATAGGATTTTGTAAGTAAACTTCTCCAAGGCTATTAAATCAACATATGTGTCTGACTAAGGGAGTGGAGAAATACATTGTATAATCGGTAATATTAGGAGGCCTCGGTTAAACCGGAGTTAATCACAAGGTTGCGCGAGGTCGGTTGAAGGGATATCCCCCCGATACCTTCTTAGCATCAGAGATATTTCTAGGGATCTATTTGTATCTCGGGAACTTTCTAGTTCCCTTACCTCCGTGAGAGGTAGTGCTTTCAAGGTTTTAAGATTTTCTACCCTTCCCATATGGTGGACCTGACTTACGAATGCTCTCCTATGCATCGATTATACAATGGTTTCTTATTTTCTTGACTTAGATTCCACATAGGTTGCTTGGAGGGGTTATTGTGCAGGTACCCTGGGTCAGATAAGCGTCGGACAACAAACAATATTTATGGAGGATTACCTCTCCAGGGGGATCTGATTGAGTGGTTGTTAAGCCCATGAGAGCCCTTATAACTAATTATGTTACCTCCAATCTTTAGTAGGGAGTCTCAGGCACCTCTTGGGTGAGGCATACCTACTTTAGGGAGGGAGGTCCCTTTCATCCACTTTATCCTGTTTGTGTGCATATTGGACTTTTGATTATTTTGGGTGTGCTCTTTGATTATTAGTTGACCTTAGGATTTTGTATTGCATCATGAGTTATGATGAATAATGGAGTCTCGTTGGCTCCCTCATTTTCAGCTACCTCCCCCATGACATTCACTCATTTCATGGGGACAAATTTGTTTATATTTCATAATGTTATGCATAATTATGATACTCAGTCAATACCTTAGGTACCTAATCATTTTCCTCATGGTATGCTAGACATGTCTTCGTACTTTCCATCCTCTCTCACGTCTCCTTATGTGAATCGAAGTTTTGGGTCTAGGGGCATGATTCCTCCTTATTATCCCTCTCCATTTGGTGGGAGTCATATCCCTCAAACAACTCTTATGGTAGGAGGTTGGAATATTCCATCCCACGAATACACTTTTCCAAGAGCAAGTACTCAAATGGGCAGTCATTCTACTTATTACACTCTATCCACCTATCATTCCTCTATTATGCCCATTCCTACGAATTATTTTCCCATGGAGGACCTTTGTATGTCCTTTGGTGTTCCATATGGAGGGATTCATTATTATAGTATGGGAAACTCCCTTCATGAATTTCCTTCTTTTGGGGGAAACATATATCCTCACATGAGTAACCCTCGTCATGTCTCTATCTCTTCACAAGTGGTTTCCTCAGTGTCGATGCCCTTACAACCCTTTATGAATCAGTATGGATGAGGATACTATCCTACCGGACTGGGCCAAGGTGTATACCAGGACCATTCCTAGCCCGCAATTTCTCAAAACTAGTCTTTCCCCAGACCTTGGTCTCAAATGGCACAACCCATCTCTGCCACAATTCCAGTCAATGTAGGTCATAATGGAATTATATCACCAACCTCTACTAGTAATGTTGGATATTGGTCGAAAATATCTAGAAATCATGTTGAAGACCAACAACCATCCACTATAAGTCATGTTCGGGGCACAAGTCTAGTCATTGCTAGTCACACTGCACATACACCACGAACTTCTACTAGTCATGTTGGATATTTTCTACTAGCCTCTGCAATTCATGCAAGGAGAATGTCACCAGCCACTGGAAGTCACACTGGGGGAATTCATACGATTGAGAAGCCTAGATGTCTTAGACGTAATCCTAGATTCCTTTGTAGGACTTGTGAAGGAAATCACCTTACTTGTTTGTGTCCTGTGACTATTGGGATACCAGAAGCATGGTTCTCACCTGAGGGCCCTTCAAGTTCTGAGTCATTTGTGGTTTCCCCACACTTTGTTTCTTCTTTTCTTGATAATGTGGTCATGCCAATGCACTATTAGGATGACACCCCTCTTCCTTTAGGGGAAGATGCATCCCTTGACCTTGTTGTCTCACTTCTTGTTCAACTAGTGGTTGATTCGACGCAATCTTCGACCGACACCACTCCTATTTTTGGGGGTGATGCATCTCTTGAATTTTTTTGTCTCGCATCCTATTCAACCAATGGTTGAAAAAATGGTCACATCGATGCAATTTTTGGTTGATCCCTCTCTTCTAGTTCTCTTTCTATACTTTCTATACCATGTCATTAGCATTTTTGGTACTGCACCTTCTGAACAAGAGATATTTTGACTCTCCCCAAGTAATCTCCCTCCAATTCTTGGAGAGGTTCCCTTTGTCTAGGATGGTCTTGTGGGGTATCCAATGCCTAGTCCTATGCCTTTTCAAGTAAGAGATGTTATCTGATATATCATGGAGAAGGTAGCCTCCGCTAGAACTTTTGTTGGATTACTGATAGGGTGGGTGAATCAATAATAGAGAAATGTAATCCTTTTTAACCATATAATCCAAGTGTTATATCAATGTAGAATTATCACCCAATAACTATAGAGTAAATAAGAAATGAACAAATGAACAATCATACACATACATAGTACACCAATATTTTACATGGAAACCCAAAGTGGGAGAAAACCATGAAATTATTTTTCTTATATGTCTTGAAGAATTACATTCATTGGAAGCAAAAACTTCCTTTGTTTTCTAGCTCCAACTGGAAGGAGGCTCCAACCCCCTAGTTTCTCAGGCTACAACCTGAGGGAAGCTCCAACTCCACAATTCTCTGGCTACAACCAGAAGGAGGCTACAACCCCCTATGTTCTTTGGCTACAACCAAAAGGTGGATACAACCACCTATCCTTTCCCCGTCCAACCACCCGGGTATATAAGTATAATGATGGAACCACTATCAAACTATCACTATGATATATATTGTTGTAAACCTGTACCAATCAACCTACACCAAAAAACCTATACCAATAACCCGAAGCATGCATCAATCATGCATCAACTTGTACCTCAACCTGTAATAACCCTGTACCATAAAAAAGTGCATCAACCATGCACCAACCTATACAAAACAACCTATAATCAACATGTACCATAAACAAGTGCATCAACCATGCACCAACCTATACAAATAACCTGTCACAACAACCTATCACAAAAGCTTGTCTCATCAATCTTATCAACCAAATACGATATACTCACCAAGATCAATCACGAATACAACTCTCAAATATCTGCATCAACCAAGCATAACACAACAACTCATAATCATCACCAAGATCAATATGTGCTTCTAATAATATACCAATACAAATATGCTACATCATCCATAAGCCATGTGTCAACAATACTACTAACAAGTGCCTCCAACCATGTACCAAGTAAGTACCAATCATGTATAAACTACTCAACAACCATGACTCATCAATACGTACCATCATCATCAACTATACACCTCATGTATCTTCCAACTCATCCACTACTTGTCTCAACCATGTACCCAACATGTGCCTCAACCAAAATCTCTCATCAATTTCATCATCCAAATATGATTTGTAACTATGTAATAGATCTCATGTATATAATCACATACCTACAAACCTTTCTTAACTTTAACAACAAGAGACTAGCATTTTCATCAAACTTTTCTTTAGTCTCACATGACTAGTTTTGGATTAGTCAAAAACCCTAACTTGAAATAATCATAAGCATCTACCTATAATGAATAAAAATCTAAACATAGTACACAATTTTCTTCAGTGTGTTTTATGCAATTTCTCTAGGTGTCACTTCTTGGCACCTCTCAGAAAAGGATTTATAGAAAAAATGACATACCTTGTTGAATTCTGGCTTATTCTAGAGAGTGAACTTATAGAGTATACCCCACACATAATATTTTTTGTATGGATGTGAATATTTTACATAGAATACTAGAGATTGTACTCTAACGAACAGATTTGGTATTACCTAATTTGGATCTTTTATGAAGACATTATGACATTTTTTTCCCGAAACACTTGTTTTAGACTAGTTTCATGACTAGCCACAAACCTTATTTTCCATGGAGTGTTACTCTGAAAATACAACAAGACAGAAGAAAAAATGTGTACCATAGATACTTGGATATTTTTTCTCAGTGGCCTATCAATTTCATAGTCTGAATAATTCTAGAAAATAATTTATTGCGAAATTGTGAGATGATGTGTAAAAAAACATACCTTAGAAAGCATCATCAAAATAATTTATCCTTCCTTGAATTTCGGCCTTCTTTACTTCACATTCTCTCTGAAATTAGGCTTATATATCTTTTGGTTACCTTGGTCACTTGTATATATTCAATTATTCTCAAGTGTTATTAAAATGAGAGAGCCTTTCCTCTTATTTGTACTTTCATGTAGCTTCCTAAAGGGGTTACCTTTTAACCATCTTAACCTACTTTCCTTATTTTAGGGTTAACCAACTTCTAACCACTTGTCCAATTAGAAATTTATCCATTAAATTTATTATTTAAATAATTTATTTTGTATCCACTTTGACTTATAGTAGACTCATCACTTCACTTTACCTCAAGGGGTTACCTTCTAACCATCCTTAACCACTTTCCTTATTTTAGGGCTAACCCACTTCTAAACACTTTTCAACTTAGTAATTTCTCCATTAAATTTATTATTTAAATATTTATTTTGTATTCACTTTGAATTATTGTAGACTCATCACTTCACTTTACTATTTACCTTCTAAAAATCTGTTAAACCACTTTGACTACTTTGACCTTTTGGGGCTTCTAGATGACTCATGAGGGTTCTCCAAATTCGCATGGCCATAACTCTCTATCTGTGATGAGTTATGTGACATTCCACATAACATTGGAAATGGAAAGACATGTACTATCCATTTATAATATTATTTCCTTCAAATATATTAAAACTCATACTATTATCCATCAAAGAAACTTGGGTACATTACCCAAACCTGGGTTCTCCAACTTCTCATGGCCATAAGTTTCTAACCGTGATGATTTATGTGATGCTTCACATACCACCGGAAATGGAATGACATGTAATATCCATCTGGAATATTCTTACCTTCACATATATTAAAAATCATACCATTATACATGAAACAACCTTCGGTCCATTACCCGAACCTTTCTGTTACTAGAATTCGCTACTGGAATTCACTACCGGACTTTATCCAAAGGTTGACATCAATAAATAAGGGTTTAAATCAATCTACAATACAACTCTCCAATGGTTGACATCAATGAAAACAAACAATCCATAACAAGTATCCATCAACCTAATCCAATTGTTTGACAATCTCCCCCTTTCGCATTGATGGAAACACCAACATTGATGGAAACACTTAGTCATTATAACATTCATGCTTATTCTCCTCATCAATGTTTCTATATCTCCCCCTTTGACATCAATGTAAAAGCGTATCTCCCTTCGGGGCTTCTCCCCCTGACTGAACTCTCCTTGGGGATGCCCCCCTGTCTACATACCTTTGATTTTTCTTTGTGTTTATAAGCCTCTGACTACTCTCTCTCCCTTCATATGAATGATATCTTCACCTTTGACAAAGGGTATCGCTTTGATGTAATTTATCTCATTCTTTCCTTGTGAAAATCACTCCCCTTGGAAACATGCCTCTATTCTCTCACTCCAAGAATTTACCTTTTCATATGATAAATATCTCCCCCTTTGCCCTATTTATGGTGCTTACTTTTGTGCATCTAAGACATATAATATAAGCATTCAAAAGAATTCATTTTGGATTAGAAATTAATCCTAGTCTCTAGCAAAGATACTCAAGGGCTTCCCATGGAAGTGGTTTTGTAAATATGTATTCCAATTTTTCTTTTATTCCCACATATGCAACTCTGATGTTCTTCTCTGCAACCTGTTCCCATAGAAAGTGATACTTGATTGCAATGTGCTTCATCTTGGAGTGCATCACCGAGTTCCTTGATATATTGATGGTGCTTGTATTATCACAATAGATTGGAATGGGATCATCATACTCAACTTGTGTATCTTTCAAAGTTTGTTTCATCTATATAACCTATGTACAACATGTTTCTGCTACAATATACTCTGCCTCGGCTATAGATAAGGATATTGATGATTGTTTCTTTCTTATCCAAGATACTAAACACTCACCCAAGTAGAACGTCATGCCACTGGTACTTCGTTGGTCATCAATGCAACCTACCAAATCTTCATCTCTGTAGCAATAAGTGATAGATCCTTTCCTTTTGGATACCATAATCCAAACTCTTATGTTCCTTTGAGATATTTGAAAATCCTCTTCATTGCTAATACATGTGATTCATTTGGTGCTACTTGAAATCGTGCCACCTGTCCAACTGCCTTCATTACATCTGGTCTCAATGTTGTCACATATAGTAAGCTATCAATCATTTACCTATATTTCCTTTGGTCTGTAGACTTTGAATCATCATATTTGGTCAACGTGAAAGTGGTTTTCATAGGAGTGGTAACTCGTTTGCAATCTTTCATCCTAAACCTCTTTAGCATTTCTCTGATATACTTAGTTTGAGAAATAAAAATTCCTTGGTTTCTTTGACATATTTGAAGACCTAAATAGAAGGATAGTTCTCCAAGTAATGACTTTTCAAATTCATGCTGCATATCCTTTGCAAATTTCTGGCTTAACCTGTCATTAGTAATTCCAAAACAATATCATCAACATAAATTTCAATTAATAAAATATTACCTTGAGTTACCTTGATGTAGAGGTTGTTGTTTGCGCTTGATTTCAATAGTTCGTAGGGAGTTTTGTCTTTGTTGTTTATGAGAATTACTCCATTTTGAATGTGAACCAATCTATGCACTGCATGTGTCAAAAACATATCTATCAATTTGGAATCCATTAGCATTGTTCAATCCATTTATTGTGTAATTATCATCCATTAAGATAATGTTTCTTTGTCTTTAAACCACTCTCTCAACCAATCTATGAATCCATGCTCTCGTCCACTGTCATATATCCATCCAAACCTAATAAGTGTTCTTACGAATCCATCTCTGTCCATACTGTCCAAGACTCTACTTGCACAATTGCCCATAATGTTGGCCTATTTATCACTGTATTATCATGAAGTCTTGATTAATCTATAAAACTTTACTTTTGCTAACTGATTGATCTAAATATTTCCTCTCAAACTTTGAAAGATGCTCAAAGGATGGTTCTTTCATCTATCACATATATCTCATAAATTCCCCCTTTCTAATATTCATATTAATTGGGAGTCTCTAAGGTGGATGGCTCATAACAATTCATGCTCTGATGTGTATTCATCATCATCTTCATTGGTAGATTCATCATCATATTCATTGGTAGATTCAGTATCTCTCTGAGATCTAACTTCTTTATTTATCTCTGTGGATTAATATTTCACTACAATGACTGAAAGAAAAATCTCTTCAACATGTTACTCATTTACCTCTCCTTCCTTTCTTTCAATTATTTTCCAAACCTTTATGTATATGACATCTTATTTTTCTCTGTAGAATTTTCTTCATCTTGTTTTATTACCAATCTTGCAATCTACGGTACCTATTCTTTGTTCACCCATTCTTCCTATTTTCTTATCCATACTTTCATTTATATGATATTTTTGTTCTCTTTCATGGAAGTATTGATCATGCTTCTATAATCACTCGCTATGTGTCCATATTTATGACATTTGTAACACTCAATGTTACATGCAACTACATAGGCATTTCTTGCTTGAAGATTTCTTTTATAATCCCTCCAATATTCAACCTTATGTCCAAAATTAGTGCAATAAAAACAATGACCATAAAAGAAATTTTCAAACCTGGGCATGAATGATCTTCTTTGTGGCGTAGTCCTTCTGAATTTTTTCCTTGACTGATCATGACCATGATTGAAAATTCTTTGTGGTTTGAACATGGATGGCCTTATTGAATATGTATCTTCAATAGTTTTCTTAGATTATGGTTGACCATGATTCCTTCCTCTGAGTACTTCTTCATAACTTTTTATATTTTCTTCATTCTTCTTTTCTAGCAACCTAGAGTGCTTCTCTTCACTCTATATAAATGATGTGAATGTTTCTATCTCTTCAACGTTCTTGTTGACCTTGATTATTTTACTTCTCAATGTTACAAATTCTTCTTTAAGCTTATCAACCTCTTCTTCTTTCTTCATTATCTGAGACTTCATCACTTCTTCATTTCTTTTTGCTTCTTCACGTTGAATTTTTAATGTGATTATTTCTTCTTCAAGTCATTTCTCTTCTTCCCCAAACTATGCCTCAAGCTAGTTTAGGTCATTAGTTCTTTCCTTAATATGATCTATCAATATATTCTCTCTCATTTATGCTTCTTCCTTCTCTCTTGCTATGTTGGTTTCCAAACACTTCTTTAGATATTCAATATTTTCTTCAATCTTTCTGGCTTCTTCTAGCTGAGTTCTTAAGTTATCGATGACCAGTTGGGATTCTTCAAAAATGTGAAAACTTTACTTTTGTTTAATCAATTCTTTCTTGAGTGGATTGTTTTTCTCTCTTAGTTAATCTAAAACACTAATCAATTCTTCTTTATAATTGTCTTCCTTTTCAATTATTTTTTCTATCTCATTTCTTTTATAGCATTATATTTCAAGATGTCCATATTTTTCACAATTAAAGCAAAACAACATACCTCTGGTGATTATGTACTCTTCATTCTCTAAATATTCTTGACATGGTGAACATAATTCTTATTGATTTGTATCTGCATATTCTTTGGCATTTTCTGAATATGTGATGGGTGAAGAATATATGTCATGTAACTTATCCCAAAGTTCTTTTGCTGATGAAAATTTACCAACCTTTTCTCTTACCAAATTAGGTAATCCTTCCCAGAGGAAATCCAATGCTATTTTTTTATTCTTCTCCAATTCCTTCTTGGATGCAGTCTCTACACTTTTTGAACTATTGTATCCTATAACAACTAATATCCAAATATAATGTCCCTATGAATGTAAAAGTACTTTCATCCTTATGCTCCACATCTCATACTTAAAACCATTCTGACCATTAAACATTGGTACTCCATTCTCAGAATAATCCATGATCTCCTTCTAGTGGTTAAATTGTTTCTTGAAGGAACCATCTTTGATACCAATTGTTCGATTACTGAGAGAGGGGGTGAATCAATAATAGAGAAATGCAATCCTTTTTAACCATATAATCCAAGTGTTATATCAATGCAACATTATCATCCAATAAATTTGGAGTAAATAAGTAATGAAAAAATGAACAATCATACACATACATAAAACACCAATATTTTACGTGGAAACCAAAAGCAGGAGAAACAAATGTAGTGATTTTTCTTATATGTATTGGAGAATTACATTTATTGGAAGCACCAAATTCCTTTGTATTTCAGTTACAAATGGAAGGAAGCTCCAACCCCCTAGTTTCTCAGGCTACAACCTGAGGGATGTTCCAACTCCCCAATTCTTTGGCTACAACTAGAAGGAGGTTACAACCCCCTATGTTCTTCGGGGACAATTGGAAGGTGGATCCAACCACCTGTCCTTTCCCCATCCACTACACTGGTATATAAGTAGAATGATGGAACCACTGTCACACTCACTGTGAGATATACTGTTGTAAACCTGTACCAATCAACCTGCACCAAACAACCTATACTAATAACCTAAACCATGCATAAACCATGCATAAACTTCTACCTCAACCTATAATCAACCTGTACCATAAAAGATACATCAACCATGCACCAACCTATAGGAAACAACCTGTAATCAATGTGTAACATAAAAAAGTGCATCAACCATGCACCAACCTGTATAAATAACCTGTCACAACAACCTATCAAAACAACCTATCACAACAACCTGTCTCATCGATATTATCAACCAAATCAGATCTACTCACCAAGATCAATCACCAACACAACTCTCAAAAATTTGCATCAACCAATCATAACACAACAACTCATAATCATCACCAAGATCAATAGGTGCTTCTAATAATATACCAAGACAAATATGCTACATCATCCACAAACCATGTGTCAAAAATACTACTAACAAGTGCCTCCAACCATTTACCAAGTAAGTGTCAATCATGTATCAACTAATCATGAACTATGGCTCATCAAGATGTACCAACATCATCAACTATACACCTCATGTATGTGTGAACTCATCAACTACTTGTCTCAACCATGTACCCAACATGTGACTCAACCAAAACCCCCCATCAATTTCATCATCAAAATATGATTTGTAACTTTGTAATAGACCTGGTGTATATTATCACATACCTACAAACCTTCCTTAACTTTAACAACAAGAGAGTAGCATTTTCATCAAACTTTTCTTTAGTCTCACATGACTAGTTTTTGATTAGTCAAGAACCCTAACTTGAAATAATCATAACTGTGTACCTGTAATTAATAAAGATATGAAAATAGTACAAAATGTTCTTTAGTTTGTTTTATGCAATTCCTCCAGGTTTCACTACTTGGAACCTCCCAGAAAAGGAGTTATAGCAAAAATGGCATACCTTATTCAAATTTGTCTTATTCTAGAGAGCAAACTTGTAGAACGTGCCCCACAGAATATTTGTTGTATGAATCTGAAAATTTTACAAATAATAACAAAGACTATAATCTAACCAACACATTTGGTATTACCAAATTTGGATCTTTTATGAATAATTTATGACGTTTTTACCCGAAACACATGTTTTAGACTAGTTTCAGGACTAGCCACAAACACTATTTTCCAAGAAGTGTAACTCCAAAAATACAATGAACAACAAGCTGAAATTCATACCACACCTACTTGGACATATTTTCTCAATGGCCTATCAATTTCACTATCTTTAGCATTCTAGAAAAAACATTATTGTGAAAATGGTGAGATTACCTGTAAAAAGCATACCATAGAAAGGATCATCAAAAGAATTTATCTGCCCTTGAATTTTGGTCTTCTTTACTTCACCTTCTCTCTAAAATTAGTCTTAGATATCATTTGGTTACGTCAGTCAACTGTAGATATTCAATATTCTCAAGTGTTATTAAAATGAGACAACCTTTCCTCTTATTTATATTTTCATGTAGCTTCCTCAAGGGTTTACCTTTTAACCATCTTAACCCACTTTCCTTATTTTAGGGTTAACCAAATTCTAGCCACTTGTCAAATTAGTAATTTATCCCTTAAATTTATTATTTAAATAATTTATTTTGTATCCAGTTTGAATTATAGTACACTCATCACTTCACTTTACCTCAAGGGGTTACCTTCTAACCATCTTAAACCACTTTTCTTATTTTAGGGCTAACCCACTTCTAACCTCTTTTCAACTTACTAATTTCTTGATTAAATTTATTACTTAAATAATTTATTTTGTATTTAGTTTGAATTATAGAACACCCTTCGCTTCACTTTATTATTTACCTTCCAAAAATTTCTTGAACCACTTTCACTACTTTGACCTTTTGGGTCTTCTAGATGACTCATAAGGGTTCTTCAACTTCACATGGCCATAATTCTCTAACTATGAAGAGTTATGTGAAGTTCCACATACCAATGGAAATGGAATAACATGTAATGTCCATATAGAGTAGTATTTACTTCAAATATATCAAAAATCATACCATTATCCATCAAACAAAATTGGGTCCATTACCCAAACCTGGGTTCTCCAACTTCTCATGGCCATAACTCTCTAACCATGAGGATTTATGTGACATTACACGTACCACTGGAAATGGAATGACATGTACTGTCCATATAGAATATTATTACCTTCAAATATATTAAAAATCATACTAGTATACATGAAACAACCTTGGGTCCATTACCCGAACCTTTGTGCTACTGGAATTCGCTATCAGACTTTCTCCAAAGGTTGAAATCAATCACTAAGGGTTGACATCAATCTACAATATCACTCTCCAATGGTTGAAATCAATGACAACCAACAATCCATACCAATTATCCATCAACCTAATCCAACTTTCTAACAATATCCTCTTGGACTTGGATATATTTGGGTTTTTCCAAGCTTGTGTCGGTCATTAATAAGATGTTGACCTTTCACAGAAGTTCTACGTAGGAGCCTTGGCCTCCCCCATGACATGCCGCATGGAAACCTCACAACGAGTCTGATTTAATATCTTTTCTGACTCCTCCAAAATGAAGAAATATTTATGAGTGAATTTGTCCCTTTCACACTCGTTAAATTGGACTTGAAAGGTCATGAGTATTAGTTAAGCTATTTTCTGACTCATTTTCAAAAAGTGAAAATATTTCCGAGTGAACTTGTCTCTTTCACTTTCATAAATTGGATTTGAAAGGACCTCTATTTGGTACAAGTTTATCCATTTTTCAAGCCAAATAGATTAAGATTATGAAAAATGATTTTTTTGGCATTAAGTTGTGATTGCATCTCATGCCCTTGCTTGCAGTATTGAGCCTATAGTTGGTTCTCTCTTTGCGTTATAAATTGTTTGCCTCATCATTTTTTTATCCTCAACCAAGCAGAGCCTTGTTTATATCCTTCCCAATTTGACACCCTATAACTAGGAGGGAACATTCCCTCGAGTGTCCATATCCCACATGCACCTCCTTTCATTGAGCATAGGTATGGTCCACTACTGGAACTAGTTTTTCTTACCTGCAACCCTCATTTCCTCCTTTACATCGTAGCATTCATTTTTCTATGAAAAAAAAAAAAATACCGGTGGGAAGGGAGTATTATCTTCTATTGGCATCATTCGTGTCACCTTTGAACAAAGCACAAAGTTATTGAGTCCATTTGTCATCATAATTTTGGGTTTAGAATTGACTTAGGAAACTAAGCTTGTTATAGAAGGTTTTCTCCACCGACTGGTTACTCTTTCAGTCCCTATGGAGAGTTTGATTGATGTCTCCTGCACATCATGGTTTCATCATTGAGTCTATGTTGTCGTATTCTTCCATGTGTCTAATGCTCTTATTCAAAGGATGTCTATCAACCTGTGTCGTCCATTCCTCAAAACTCTTGACTTTGCATATAGGCCATAACATCAGTTTGTATTAGAATAACATGATGTTTTAGTCCTATCAAGCACCTTGGTCCTACTTTCATCATTGGTAGGTAACCTTGAACACATTAGTCGAAATTTCATCATTGATCATTGATTGAGTGGTTTCCCTTGTGTTCAATGGCATGACATCTATTCACACATTGGGATTCATGTAGTGTCTTGGATTCCATTAGCCTTATTGGTGGTTTCCTCACCTTTGTCAAAAATTTTCTTCATTAGCTATTATTCAGAGAGTATTTTTCATGTACCTCTTACACTTGGCACACACGAAAGACACACAGGGTCGTTGGTTTGTGAACATGTTCTTCATCCAATTTCCTCCAAATCATGAAGCTCTTTCTTTGTACCTCATGTTGAATGATGCGAGATTCCTTACTTCTCTCCTTTCAGTGGGTCTCCTTCCATCGAATTCAACTTATCTATTCTGGAAATGAGACCTAGATTCCTCTGAGTACCTTGAGGGTTGCATTCATTAGTGGTAGGTTCTCTCACCATCGACAGTTGGGAATACATAAATGTCTCATGATCGATGGATTCTTCAAGTGTTCGACCCCGACTCCTTTATTCACACTTGTAAGAATGTACTCAATTCCTTGATACCTACTTTCATCATCGGTAGGTTATCTCATGTTTGTTAACGGTATACCTCAATGACCGGTAATCAAACGATGTCTCATTATGTTTTACCTCAAATCCTTTATTCACATGATGTAGACTTGCACCTTTGGAAGATTGTGTAGAAGACTTGAAAACATTAGAATGTGGCTGCAAATTTCTTGAGTTGTTGCTTCCTTTTCATTGGACCAGTACCTATATGAATTTAGTGATCATGGGAGATCATATTGCACTCCATTGTATATAGATATATTCATATTGATTTTGAGACTAGTTCTATGGGGCCTTGTTTGTGACTATGACAACCTTTGGCATCTAACCACATTTCTATTTTCCTATTCATCACCATAGAAAGTTGTTTGGTATATTTTCACATGGATCTGCAGTGTAAATCAAATTTTGAAGCCATGTATGCAAAGTGAATGAAGATTGTAATGAGCAACTTGTATTCCAGCTAGTTCCCCATCACTCCACTTTTGGGTTTTTATAATGTATTTCGGTCAGTGCAGATACTCCTCTAACCTCACACATTAGGGGGCATATGTTATAGAAAGATTTTCCTCAATCCATGCAATATTGCACAAAAGGCCTTTTTCGATTTCCCTATGCAAAATGTCATCCCTTTTTGCAAATCCCAGAGCTAAAAATACATTTTTTCCACATATACACACCTTGCCTACTGTACAACATGCATATACATAGGTTGCACCATTACATCCGATGTACATCTTGAAATGTGCCCAGAATTGAAAAATGGTGTTGGGTTTCCATGTCATGATAGGAAATCAATGATCCTTGGCCTTCCATATACTGGAAATATTATAACTCCGTCCTTCAGTTCCACTTGAAGGATATAAAGGGGCCAATTCCGAACTATGTAAAAGAGGAGAAAGAATTCAACTTTGAGAGAAAGGTTTCTCTAGAGGAATTATTCACTTCACATTAAGTCTTCATCCCTTTGTCCTTTAAGTCTGAACACAATGTTCATCCTGCAAGATCTTCCCTTATTGAGTGAAAAATCCATTGTCTCTCTTACATGAGCTTGCGTTTGGTGGAGGATTGAAGTGGTGGAGGCCCAGCTGGAAGGAACTTAGTTTCTTGGTTCCAAACCATGCTGACACAGAAGTTTGTAACTTATCCACATCTGTTGATCATATATTAATAGAAATACTCTTTTCTCATCTAATTGATATCTTGTAAATATTTGAATTTTTATTCCATGGGCATATTTGTTATGAATGTTAATGGATTATTCTATTAAATGTGATAATATCATATATTATCACCATATTATTTATTTTCTTGGTTTTTGAGGACTAGTTGCAGGTATATTGCTTTGGGTCAAGTTCTTAATGATGGACTTCATTGAACATATGGACGGGGTAGGGATTTTATCTTGTCTTTCTAGCATATTCTTTATATAGAATATTTGAGAATAGAATTGATTTTTGCATTCATTTTCATCTGTTGTGGTTTTCCCCTGACCATAGAGAGATTTTTCGCGTAACAAGAACCAACTCAATGAGTTCAATTCCTTACAATATGGAGGTCATACAGTTGCAGAGTATGAGGCCATATTTATGGAGCTACTTTGATATGCCCTGCATATAAACACAGAGAATATGAAGGTAAACAAGTTTGTGATCGGCCTTAACTTCAACATCCGTGTGAAAGTGAGGATCCTAACTCTAGAGACATTGCATGATGCGGTCTAGAAGGAACTCATAGTCGAGGAATATCTAACCAGCAAGGGTCAGGGAATGACTCCTACAAGACTAACTAGAAAGATGACATTAGGTGTGCAAAATCATCAGACACTAGACAAAAAGACACCAGGGTATCGAGATATGTCTAGAGAACCGGGGTTCATGACACATTGATGACCATATCCTCAGTAGAGGACTCCCTATAGAGGACCGTCACATCAACAACAAGATCACTTGAAGCAACAATAGTTTAGGCCTATTCTGTAGAACATACCAGGATCTCAAGCTGGTAGGCCAACAACTTTTACTTTGGGGACTAACAGTATTGGACCGAAGACCAGATGATGGACATGTGGAGAGCCACATTACTAGAGATATTGTCCAGTTGAGAGGGCCAGAGAAGTCACATCAACAAGAAACACTACATTTGGAGGTTTGGGAAAGGCCCAGAGGATTCATGCAGTGGTGAATAACCACTAGGACGAGCACCATTCCACTATGCTCGAGATGTCATGTACCATCACTGACAAAACATTTGGTATTTTAATAGATATCGGTGCTACAGAGAGCTCTATTTATGATGCAACACTAAAAATAATTAAGGTAAATCAGTCGAACAAGATGAGTTTAGATACATGGAAATGGATTTGGGTGCCAAACAGAAGGTTGGAGGAAAGGCTATAGACTGTATCCTTAAGCTAGGATATTTTGTAGCGAAGACCAACCTGTATGTCATGATATTAGGATATTATGACATTGTGATTGGTATGAATTGGTTGGAATCGCACGCTGTGATACTCAACTGTAAGATGAAATTATTAATTTTGATAGATGATGAGGGATAGAGAAGAGTGATCATAGGAAGAAACCAGGGAGTGTCCCTGAGTTTCATTTCCTCCCTACAGCTGCAGAAGAGCATGTCCAAAGGATGTAAGTTATATGAAATATTAGCGTTAAACGACAAGGGAGAGGAAGAAGGAATATAAAACCTTCCAGTAGTACATGAGTTTCAGGACGTGTTCCCAGAAAAGTTACCAGGCTTTCCACTTGAAAGGGTGTTGGAGTTTATAATCGACCTGATACCTTGAACTGAACTGATAGACAAAACACCTTATTAGATGTCAATGCCTGAGTTACAATAGTTGAAAATGAAACTACAAGATTTGTTGGAACTGGGACTTATATGTCCAAGTGTGTCACCTTGGGGTTCACTTGTTATTTTCATAAGAAAGAAGGATGGGTTGTGGAGACTTTGTATTGAATACTATCAATTGAACAAGGCAACGATCAAGAACCAGTATCTATTTCCTAGAATAGACAGTTTGTTTGATCAAATGAAAGGCATGACGGTGTTTTCAAAGACCGAATTGAGATCAAGTTACCACCAGTTGTGAATTAAAGAGGAAGACATTGCTAAAACCACATTCAATATGAGGTTCAGATATTACGAGTTTACCATTTTACTTTTTGGACCAAAAAACACCATGGGGGTATTCATGAGTTTGATGAATGGGGTGTTCTGCGAATACTTGGATAATTTTGTTCAAGTATTCATTGATGACATACTAATATATTCTCAAATGAAATAAGAACATCAAGAAAATTTACACTTGGAACTATAGTGTTTACGGGAAAATACATGATATGGGAAACTATCAAAATGCTCTTTTTACCAATCAAGGGTTCATTACTTAGGGAATGTTACATCTGGCGAAGACATCGTTGTGGATCTAATTAAGGTATAGGATATTATGGAATGGCTTGCACTAACAAACGTACAAGAAGTATGCAACTTTATGGGTTTATTCGGATATTACCGATGGTTTGTCGAACATTTTTCAAAGATAGCAAATACGATCACGGAATTGAAAAAGAAAAACAAGAAGTTTTTATGGACCGAGAAATGCACAGAATAATTTCAAAGGCTCATGAAATTTTTTATGACAATGCGGATACTAAAATTCCCCCAATATGGACAAGGAATTCTTTGTATGCATAGACACATCTAAGGAAGGTTTAGGAAGAGTATTGATACAAGACAGTCGAGTGAACATGTACATCTCAAGGAAATTAAGAAATCATGAGGAGAACTATGCAACACATGATTTTGAGTTATTGGACATTGTGTATGCCTTGAGAGTGTGGAGACACTCTTTGATTGGAGGGAAATTCAAACTCAAAATAGATCACTATCGATTACAACACTTATTTATGCAGAATGACTTGAACGCGCGACAAAGGCATTGGTCATAATTACTTAGTGAATACGATTTTCAGATCACTTACATTAAAGGAATGGTGAACAAAGTGGAATATGCATTGATTTGGAGACCATGCATATTTTCAGTGATACCCCTTCAGAGGAATATTAGAGAAAAGATTCTAACTATACAGATCGAGGATTACTGGTACAAGGAAGTTAAGGAAACTATTAGACAAGACACCATGATGGTACCAAAGTTTGAAGGTTATACATTGGAAAATGACAGGCTGATGACGTAAAATAACAAGATTTGCATACCACCTAACGATGAATTGGAAAAATTGATCTTAAGAGAGGCTCATAGAGATGTATACATGACTCATCCGGGAGTCACAAAGATGATGGCATAATTGAATCCTTTATACTTATGGAAAGGAATGAAAGTAGACATTGTTAGTTATGTGGCGAGATGTCTAGAATGTCATCAAGTGAAATATGAACAAAGGCATGTGGTAGGATTACTACAACCACATGGTATTTGAGAATCGAAATGGGAGGTCATTTCAATGGACTTTATTGTTTGATTTCTGTTGACGGAAGGTAGGCATGACTCAATTTTCGTCGTATTTGACACTCTGACGAAGAGTGCACATTTTATTCTTGTACATATGAAGTATCAGGCACTAGACATAGCTATAGTTTTTATCAATGAGATTGTAAAGTTACATGGTGTACCGAAAATGATCATATCCGATCAAGGATTGGTGTTTACAGGACAATTTTGGACTAGTTTCCAAGAGGCCTTGGGGACACAACTAAACTTTAGTACAACATATCATCCTAAGACCGATGGGAACACAGAATGAACGAACTAAATTTTGGAAGATATGTTGCGTATGTATGTGATAGACCAAAAAATCATATGGAAGAGTTATTTCCACTGGTAGAGTTTTCATACAACAAAAACTATCAAAGTACCATTAAGATGGAACCATTTGAGTTTCTCTACGGAAGACAGTGTTGGACGCCATTGAGTTTGGATTGACTTGAGGATAGGGTCTTGGTAGGACCAGAAGTGATTCAATAAATGGAAGAACAAATGAAAACCATAAGACAAAGGACTAATGAAGTGCAAGATTGATAAAAGAGTTATGTTGGTGCACATCACGTCAACCACAATTATGAAGTTGGTGACCGAGTTTCCTGTGGCTGAAATTGCACAAGAGTTCGATCAAGTTTGGAAAGGGTGATAAACTCTTTCCTAGTTTGTGGGACCTTTCGAAGTTGTGGAAAGGAAGGGGTGTGTATCGTATCGACTAGCCTTTCATGATTCTTTGAGGCGTATGAACGATGTTTTTCATGTATCTATTTTTAGACATTATGTTAGTGATCCTACACATCTGATTGACATGAGTTCTTTGTAGGCATCAGATGAGGGTTCACTCATGGTGGATCCAATCCCCATTCTGGACCATCTCATTTGACATCTACGACGTCAAATGGTCAATCAAGTCAAAGTCCATTGGGACAATTATAGTCCACACTCAACTACCTAGGAGGATGCATATGCTATACATCAGTAATTTCCTTACTTATTTGATAGATTAGACATATAAATCTTGTTAGAGACTCTTACTACTGCATTTTATATACTTTACAACTTTGGGATGAAGTTTAATACAAGAGAGGGTGTATGTAACATCCCTTTGTTGCGAGCACATGTTATTGACTTATTCTTTAAAGACACTTGTGTGCAAGTGATCCAATTATAGTACATGGTTAATTGTTTCATTTATGGATTATTATGATGATGTTGATGGATTAAGATTTTATGTTATTTGAGATATATGTATTGACATATGCTATTAATAAGTTTTCCCTGAATGTGCAGGACATTGACAAATTGTGGATTCCTACGGCATCAATGGACTTCCTTGGACTCCAGATTGAGTCAGGGCATGGACTGTATTGGTTTGAGTATTTCATTTATTCATATGTGACATATGATTGATTACATTATGATTTTGTATATGCATCATTGATAGTGTTTTGTTAATGAATGCATGTTGACGAATGCTTGGTAATATGACTCACATAAGGAGTAAAGAGGACATGCAATAGAACAAATATTGAGGGAGAGGTGTGGTAGAGTTCCTATCATAGCCTACTAGCACTCCCATCATGGCTCAAATTTTAGGTTAACGATTACCTAGCTCAAGAGGTCCATGATTCCGTGAGGGAAGACTGAGACAATCGTTCATGAATATTTCTAAGGGCACACAATAAGGCATGGTCCTTATTCCTTAGAATCCCTTAGTTCGTCACAAGGTCGCCTGAATGGAGTGGTGACTCCAAGGGTTGGAAAACTTCCAAAGCCAGTCAAAAAGGTGAGTGGCACCCTTGGAGCAGAGCAGTGTGTCCTGAAAGGCATGTCCCCTCATTTAAAAAGAAACTTGAGTCAACAAATCTAGGTGACCTAGAAAAGAATAAATTAATCCGCCATTTTCACATTTAAAATAATTAATTCATGAGTAAATTATTAATTATAAATCCCTAGAAGCATCTAATCCTTTTCAAATAAAATTTAATTAAGCCTCAAAGTAATTTTTGTAAAGCAGCTAAACTGAAATTAATAACTAAACGAAGATAGGAATGAGCTAAATCAATTTAAGAAATTATGAAAAATGATCTAAGTCTAAAGAATTAATAAAACAAACATGTGAGCAAGAAAATACCAAACTGGAAGAGAAACATGAGAGAATGTGTACTCATATAAATGAATATAGCATGTAGTTAACACTAGTCTAACTAGAGAGGAATATTGTCTTAACTAAACTCAGATTTAGTAAGGCATCATTCATTAATTCGGAATAAGGGGAATAAAGAGACAACTAGAAGTGATTTAAGGAGACCTTCTAGAAAAGGTGTGGGAAATTGACTTTAATTAAAATAAATTGAGGAATTTGCTTGTGCAACTTGGGGAAAGGGTGACAAGTGTACGGGAGGAATAATTCTAAATTATTAATCAAAAAGAAAATTAATTGTGCAAGTGGGAAGATGTCATTTAGGAAACTCCTATAATGAAAATGGGAAAAAAGAGTGGTGGGATCACACACTGGTGATTCACAAATTTATACTGCTGAATTATTTTTTACTAGTTTTACTTGTGAGAGTTGGGATACCCAACTGGACAGAGAGTGGTGGCTTTGCCTTACAAGGAAAGCTAGGAGATAGAGAATTTTGGTTTTATGTGTGTGGCCCCTTTGCGTATTGGGGGGATAAGGGAGAAGAAGAGTATCCCCAATTTTGGTTAGGAGGTACCGATGAAGTCTCAATGATTAGCAAGTGAGAGGATGTAAGGAATGCTAATTGTCGAAGATCATCTCCAGGCCATCTTCTTCTTCATTTATAGTATTTTATGGAAGTTGTAGTTGAATTGATTTTTATTGATTAATATAGTTGTTATCATTGCTATAGGCTTCCATAATTTGATCTTCGTAGTTGTAACTGTAAATTGGTGGATGTTTTTGAAGTAGAAAATATGATGGAATGTATTGAATTTCATTGTTATTGTGCCCTAAAATCCACATCTTTGTAGAGAAATTCCTGTAGCAAGTTCTCCCAGAAATCTTTGTTTTATCGATTGATTGAATACACCCATTCCTTTCTCATCCATGACAGAAATTTGGGTGGCCTAGTATGCCCGCTTATTGCTCACGTGGACAAAAAATTGGGCTGCCAAGCGCTCGTTTTAACTTTCTCTTCCCTTGACAAAATTCGAGCCAGCATTGCGCCCTCACTTTACTCATTCTTGGCTGATATTGGGTTTCCTTGTGCACCCTCTCATGGTTTTATATTGACAGAATTCGGGCCAACATTTGTACCCTCCCTTTACTCATTTCTTGACTAATATTAGGATGCATTGTACACCCTCTCACCATCCCTTTACTCATTCTTGACTGATATTGGGTTTCCTTGTGCACCCTCTCACGGTTCTATATTGACAGAATTCGGGCCAACATTTACACCCTCCCTTTACTCATTTCTTGACTAATATGGGGATGCATTGTGCACCCTCTCACTGTTTTCTATTGAAATAATTTGGGCCAGAATTTGCGCCCTCCCTTTACTCATTTATTGACTGATATTGGGTTTCCTTGTGTTCCCTCTCACTATTTTGTACCTGACATAATTCTGGCCAACTATTGCGCCCTCCCATTACTCTTTTCCTAGACTGAAATTGGTGGGCCAAGGTGCCCTCTCCTTGCACACTTCTCGACAATATTCAGGATTGCAATGCTCTCTTCCCATCGCTCATTCTAGACATAATATAGGTATCCTAAGTGTGCCTTCCTATTTTACTAGTGTGAGAAAACTGCCCAGTGACCGTCATGGGAAGGTGTACTTCATTTTTCGAAAACCTTGAGATCTAGCCATGTTTTTCTTCAAATCTGGTCCCATAATCTACAAGGGAAATTGGTACGTGGAAGATTAATCCCCGGTTCAAATAAAAATTGGATGTTCAAACACATTTACTTGAATTTATGGTAAACAAAATTTATTGTGCGGAGAAACTCCTTTCGTGAGCAAATGGAGAATCAATCTGAGCTTGGCACTTTACTCCAGCTTAAGAAAACGATGTATATCGTCTATTGTGATTTTGGTTGATTTTAGAAGATAATTCTCTAATACTTAGTTATTGTGACATCTTCCCCCCCCAAAAAAAGAATTATTTTTAAGTTTGAGATTTCTTAGGAAAATTATTCCGTTTTTGGTAAATTCGAAATTGGAAAATTTTTGTCACTTTTGGTAATTCCAAATTTTGAATTTAATCAATTGTATTTAATGATTGTGACTATTGGGAAAAGAACTGATTTAAACCAACTAACTTCTTGACTATGACACTTGTATAAAACAAAATATTTTATAATTATTGCTAGAAGACAAATGGAAAAACCATGTTGATATCAGTTGACCATGACTCCATCAATGGGGAACATGTTGGAACTACCTTAGGGATGATTGTTACAAGTGTCAAATCAAAAATTTGGCCATTGGAATCCCCTGAAATTCATGGATTTGGAAAGCTGTGAAAATTCCCAAGGGAGGGAAAAAAGACATACAAAAAAATGACTTGGATATATGGCATATGTGAGGAGGAGGGACACTGTCGAGTATGCGGGGAAAAGGAAATTGATCTCTTGTTGTTATGAACACTACTTGCTCAATGTGAGAAAAGAAGAAAACTGTTGAAAACTGAAAGACATTTCTGAGGAGGAGTTCTGAGTTAGCCCTCATGGATTCATGGTTAGGCTAGGGGGTGAACAAGACAAGTGATTTGGATGCGTTGTTCTAGGGTTAGGTGGAATGTGGTTGTTCCATTTGTTATTTGACAAATTTCGTTCAGATATGTCTATATACTCTTTATCTGGTCAAATTTTATTTGAATTATTGTTGTTGGTGTAAAGTAAAAAATAATATAATTCTTACAATTTTACTGTATCTCTTTAGTAAGAATTTTTTGAAAATAAACTTGAGAATTTAGAATGATACATACATAATTTATCATATACCAAAAGCACAGGTAGAAATAAGGGGCTATTACAACCAGACTATTTTAATGTAAATGAAAACGATTAGTTCAAACAATCATAATTGAATTTCTTAAATGAAACAAATAGCTCAAATAGTCACAAAACGAAGCCCTGAGATGAAACGATTAGTTCAGGAAACCACAAAAGAAGTCCTGGAAATAAAACAATACACTAGTAAACTAAACGAAGTGAACAATATACACCTTGGAACCATACATTTTTATTACACATAAAATCACTGCAGTAAAAATCAAAAGGGAAGAGCTATAGAAATACAACATAGGAATCCAAAGTAAACCCAGAAAGGGTACAAGAAAGAATTACTGTACATAGATACATGTTATTAATTCTAGAAATATATGTATAATTAGATCTATTATCCCGGAAGAAATGAACTAATCGATTTTCCATCTAAGTCGATTGTAAAATTTATGGAGTAACGATATAGTCCTGCTGATATCCTCCTATTACACAACAATAGGATTTTTGGTCCCTATATCTTTCCTTTAAATTGAAGCTACATAAGTATCATTTCGGCCATCTTTGAAACCCGATGAACCTCGCCCTTGATGATTATATTATAGATCAAAATCATATCTTTGATTAGAAATCTAGGGAACTCACTTAAGAGCGGTAAAATGAAACCTGGGTACCTTTCTTGGACAAAGAGTGGCTTTAATCCATCCCAGCGACCCTGTAAGCCTACAAGAAAAATGAGACGTGTTTCTTAGCGTAAAATAGAAACCAATGATATTTAAATTTTAGCAGGAAAAACCTTATAAGATAACAAAGGTATCAACTTGTAGAGTGTTGTCCCTTGGCAAAGTTTTGGGAGATCCTTGGTCAAATTTGACCAATTTTGGGATTTCAATAGCCTATCGAAGACAGAGCACAAGACAAGTAGAGATCACGGAATCTTGGCCCCTTTTTGGGTCCTTTTTGGGATTTGGGAATATATAATGGGAATGGGATGTCAGCCCATGGTTTTACACATTTTAGGCCTATTTTGTGTGTATAAATAGAAGGCTAGGTAGTGTAAGAAGTAGTTGAGTAATACGCAAGTGTTGTGCAAGTTGGCTAAGTGCTAAGAGTTGTATCTGTGTGATCAAGAAGTGTAAGGATTTGTGAATATTGTTTTACACCTGCAGAGCTAAGTGCAAGTCATAGTAAGAGAGTTTGGAGGGATATGTGTTCTAACACAAGGAAGGAGGATCTAGCGAGCTACGCAGATCTCTTGTCTTATGTGAAGTAAGGGTTTTTATCTCTGTGCATGTAGATGACTGATTGAAGCTAATAAAGAAGAAGAGTTGGTGGACATATCCATAGGTTGGGGGAGAACCACGTAAATAATGTGTTATTATTGTCTTTGTGATGTGTTGATGTGTTTATGTGCTATGTGCTAAGTGATTTGATATAGATAGATAGATCTATTTATTCTTTGTGCTTATGATAAATTTGGATTCTACATCTAACGTCTGTGAAATTTCTTAGTGCTTGAATCTACTAGATATGGTCTAATTCCTTTACTAAGTGATTATATACATTAGATTAGGGTGAATGTTGTGATGCTCTGTTTTCTCTACGGAGTAGATATTAGTTAGATAATGAAGAACTAACAGTTGTAAGTGCTCTATTAAGTGTTATAATCATATATCTGTGTCTCAGCTAAGGTTGCAAACATCTGAGTCCTACAACCACCCCTACCTCTACCTCGACTAAGACTTCATATGCTTCGCAGGTGTTTCCGAAAGGGTCGGTAGTTAGGTTTATGTTGGTGCGTTGTTGTAGCGTTGAACCCTAGGTCTTCCCCTATGCCAACAAATGGTTATGTTGCAAGGATCTAAAATTGTTATTGTTGGGAACTAAGGAAGGAGAAGATTTATCCAAAGACCATACCTGAAATTGTGAATGCTCTGTGCGTAGATCTATTTCTCTAGTGCGCAGTACTCCACTAGTTTGGAAAGCTCTGTGTTAAGGAAGAGAAGTCTGATCTGAAGAAAATAGGTAAGATCTGGAAGCTTTTTTCCCAAATAAAGGTAAAAGTGAGAATTCTTGATTAAAAGAGGTAAGATCTGAAAGCTTTGTGCTCTCATAAAGGTAAGAATAGTGAAAAAGTTCTAGATCTCAAAGCTTTGTGCTCTTTAGAAGTAAGATTAGTGGAAATTTTTGTTTCAAAAGTATGAATCTAGGTATGTTTGATAGATTCTATCCTATATTGATAACTAGGATATTAATAGATGAAAGAAGATTTGATATGAATAGATCTGATAAGAATAGTGAAAAATATGTTATAACTATGCATAAAAAGGATGTTTGGACTAATAAGTGTATGCAGGATCCTAGAAACAATTTTTTGCAGGTTAGCTACCATGATCCTAGTGCATAGTACAAGAAAGGGTGGGGATCATTTAAACAAAAGAGAGGATTAGCCCTTTGTTACAGATACAGAAAACTCAGACATCTTGCTAAGGAATACCCTGGGAGAAGACCTAGTTTTCTTTGTTGTAAAGCTATGGACCATGAAGTTTTGGATTTCCCTACAATGATTGCTAAGGTTGAAAAAATGAATATGAATCAAGAAAACCCTAAGTTAGATCCAAAAACTAAGATTATGATGGAACCCCAGAAATAATCAGAGAGAGCATTGCTACAGATAAGAGAAACCCTGAATGACCACCTCCATGTCAACTTATCAGTGATCTTCCAAGAAAAAGATTGCCTTCAAGAAAGAATATGAGACTTCGATATTGGCTTTGTTCCAAATGAGGAAACACAGGTGAATATCATGACAGAAAGAATGTGGGAATCTATAGGGAAGCCTGCTATGATTCCTTCACTAGGAGGAATATCACTATTCAAAGGAAAGTTGAAAAACCTATGTGGAAAACACATCTGGATACCTATGAATGCCAATGGAACTTCGACAAAGGAAGATTTTGAGATTGTTAAATTCAATGAGAATAACGTCTTGTTTACCATGCTGCTAGGAAAACCTTGGATTGAAAGAAATCAGGCCAGGAGGAAAGAAGAAGAAGAAGTTTTAGAACAGAAGAATAAATAGTTAAAATAATTCATGACTATAAGGATCACACACTTGATTGAAGAACAAAAGAACAAATCAAAGCGAGTTAACACCAGAGACCCAGATGTTGAAGTTGCAAGAACACTAGAAGAACCACTGAAGATTGAAGTACTTATGAAGAAGAAGGGTTATGCTTGAATATTAAAAAAGAATCTCAACAGTGCGAAGTAACTATTCCAAAAGAAGCTAAGGATCAGAATGGAAGAATGCACATTGAGACGAAACTCACTGGAAACAAGGATAGAAAGCTAAGTAAGAAGAAATATAAGATCAACAAGTTGCAGAAGATTCTAGAGAGAACCTCGTAGAAGGAAAAATTGAAAAATTTGAGCTTCTTTGGGATATCAGAATAGTGACACATGGCACTTCACCATAACGAATAAATATAGTTGTTGAGGACATTATAACCGTTAGATCAATGCTCCAAACAGATAGAAATCCATTCATGGACAACCATCTCACCCATCTCGCCATCCAATGATTGGGACCATGCCATAATGGATAGAACTGAGTTAATGAAGGATTCATACCCATTACAAGTGACCTTTTGTTGAGTTACGTATTCATCACATTACTCCATGCACCGAGAATACATTTTCCAATTGAGAATTTGAGCCCGCGGACTAAGTCGAGTTTATATAGTGATCATCATACTCTTGTTGTCTATCCTATTATAGTGTCTAAGTTATTCCTCGAACCTAAGATCGTTAACCCTGAGTGTGTATGTTGGAGAAATTGCGCATTACAGAGAAATTATTTGAAGAATTTTTGATCGACCTCATGACTGAAAGAGTCATGTCAATGTCCACAAGTATACAAGCATCATCCACGAGAGGACTTCCATCCTCTCCATACACTGCCCCCAGAGACGGAACATCTCTACCATCCAATGAAAAGCGAACTAAGCACAGGGATGATCTATCAAATTTTAACTTGATCCCGACCATCTTACCCTCCTATCTACCACCTCTAAGCATGCAATAAATTGAGATAGTGTGCCCAAAGATTTCGACTACACTTTGGTCACTGCATACCTCCAGAAGGGGATACGTGCAGTTTGAGTAGACCAAGATAATATTGAAGCATTGAAGTTTAGTGAATTCAACCTAGGATATCAAAATCCTATAACATGCTCACCCCGCATAAGTAACTCACCAGAACCAAGCAGAAAAATTCGAAGATAATCCCCTAGTCATGGACCATGAACCTTGCGCAGTCCACACTGCTCAATGTCATGAAGATTCGTCACTTTGGATGAAACCACGAGGTAAATTCATGTGTCAAGCTATTGTTGTCCTGTTATCATGGAGGTTACTTGTGGCTAAACCACTGCATAACAATTGATCTGATGTTGATCCATCGTATCATAGGATTAAGCATGCAAGGACCTGATCCACAAGATGTTTACCCTGGAAAAGCTATGGATCACGCTCTAGTATAGTGGATCAAAAAAAATTATGGAAATGTAGAGAAATGAACAGGAAGCTACAAGGTAGCCTCTATCCAGAGTGGCCCAGTGTGCCCCACCTATCAATTCATTGTAGGGAAGTTAGTATGAAAGAACTGAACTACCCAAGTCACTAGTTTTGTAGTCAACCTCACAGGGAAGTGCTCAAAAGGAATTCAAATGAATTGGGAAAAGTACCTGCTAAACCAATTAGAACTTGACTGCAGAGCCTCTCGAACCATTATTCGCGAAGTTCAGTACACTATGGTAATCAAGAGACATGAATAAACAGTGGTAGTCCAATGTTGTTTTTCATACTATTACAACCAGCTGAAGACAACCATCCAGTTCGAGCCTCGAATCACTCTGAACACTCTAAATCGATTCAGGCCCTTGATGAAGTTCAGTGTGGACCAACATTTTATTTACATCACAGTGCGCGCTGATGAACACAAGAAACAACTCCAATCCTACTATAATCTAATGGAGGAGGAATTTGAGGAGATCACCAAGGAATGGTCGGTGGACCTCCTCATTCTAGTAGACTCTCAGGAGATATCCGACATCAAAAACCCAGAAACTACGTAGGATACAACCAGACCTAGCAAGACAAAGAAGACCGAAGAGGCTCAGGATTTAGACAGTGCATCTGCGAAGACTTCTTCCATATCACTAGAGTAAGGAGGTGATGGTGAAGAGTTGAATGACAAAGAGGTCGAACAACAACAGGGTGACGAGGTTGATCCCCTGAAGAAGAGGAAAGATTCACCTCCAAAACCCTCATCCCGGAAGAAATTGTAGGCCACCATGACCAAGATGTAGACTGCCCTCACCTCTGTTGACTTCGAATTCCTCGTATAAGCCCTGAACGATGCTTCATTGGAAATAACAGAGAAACAAGTAGAAAAGAAAAAATATATGTATAATCAAATCAAGACTGAACTTCGAGGGGTACAACAAGCCCTACAGTCCATTCGTGTAGTCTTGACTTCACCAGGAGAACCAGAATTGGGAGATGAGCCATTTCAACTCCACCACCTAGCAGATATAGTCGAAGCTCATCCTTGATGAGCGTAAGAAGAAACATAGAAAGCCACCCATGCCTTGGCACAAGTACAAGAAGTCCTTGTAGAGCAACGTAGTGCTGCAGAATGGGAAAATATTTCTCTCCAAGTGAAGTTTGAAGAAGAAAAATCCCAGCTGTAGTAGGAAAAGGAATAGTTTCTCGCAGAGAAACTCGAGGTATAGGAAATGGTCAACAAAGAACTTTGCTTTGTGATAGTCATAGAAGTAAAGGTCGAAGAGTGAGTTCCACAGTAAGTAGTGCAACTTGAAGAAGTGATCCAACAGCTACAACGACGCATAATAGATTTGGAACTACGCGCAATACCCGAGAGCCCTCAAGATGTAAGAGACCAACGAGAAGAAACTTCCAAGAGTGTAGTTGAACAACTCAAGCTTCTTACCTAGGAATGTAAGCAACTCACTGATTGGAGTGCCCTGACATATGAACGACTTTCTGAGAGTCCATAATTAAGAGCACTAGAGTCACATCTCCAAGAGGCGAAGTACCAAGCCGAAAATATACAGGCATAGTTGAAGCCCTTGTCAGTTGTGAAAATAATGAAGCGCTCCCAAGAGAAATGCACTGCACAAGAAAAAATCCATACTATCCCGAGAAGAGTTATGGAGGTAACTCAGAAACTCCAACCTATGCAATATAAGGCCTATTAGTTGTTTACAGAGGTACAAGGCCAAGGAGCAGAGTTAGAGGAGGTTGCCACTATAGCTGAACAATGTCTAGAGGGACCTATCAACGATGTAGTCATCTACAATTTCATTGAAAAGGAGGTCATAGCACAACAATAGGTCGAAGCATCTTGGGCCAAGCTCGAGGTGTTCGACGCAGAACTAGTCAGACCAGAGTGACTCGAGACAAGTCACAGGTGAGTGTTGGGGGCCTCTTGGGCCTTGACCAAGTTTTGGGTGATCCTTGGTCAAATTTGATCTATTTTGGGACTTCAACAGCCTATCAAAGATGAATCATAAGACAAATCAAATATCGTAGGATCTAGACCCCTTTTTGGGTCCTTTTTTGGATTTGGGAATATGTAACGGGAATGGGATGTTAGCCCATGGATTTACCCATGTTTAGGCCTATTTTGTATGTATAAATAGAAGGCTAGGCATTGTAATAAGTAGTTGAGTAGTGTGAAAGTGTTGTGCAAGTTGGCTAAGTGTTAAGAGTTGGATCTGTGTGATCAAGAAGTGTAAGGCTTTGTGCACACTGTGTGATACTTGCAGAGCTAAGTTCAAGTCATTGTAAGAGACTATGGAGGGCTTTGTGTTGTAACGCAAGGAAGGAGGATCTAGCAAGCTGCGGCGATCTCATGTCTTATGAGAAGTAACTATTTTCGGCTCTGTGCATATAGATGACCGATTGAAACTAATAAAAAAGAAGTGGTGGTGGATGTAGCCCTAAGGTGGGGGTGAACCATGTAAATACTGTGTTATTCTTCTCTATGTGATGTTCTGATGTGTTTATGTGTTATGTGCTAAGTTCTTTGATATAGATAGATAGATTTGTTTATGATTTGTGCTTATGATAAATCTCGATGCTAGATCTAATGTATGTGAACTTTATTAGTGCTCAAATATGCTAGATATGGTCTAATTCCTTTGCTAAGTACTTATATACATTAGATCACCGTGAATGCTGCAATGTGTTGTTTTCTCTATGGAGTAGATATTGGTTAGATAATGATGAACTAACGGTGCTAAGTGATCGATTAAGTGTTAAAATCATAGATCTGTTTCCTAGCTAAGGTTGCAGAAACTTGAGTCTTGCAACCACCCCTGCCTCTACATCAAGTGACACTTCATCTGCTAGATAGGTGTTGTTGAAAGGGCTGATAGTTAGGGTTTTGTTGGTGTGTTGTTATAGCGTTGAACCCCGGGTCTGCCCCTGTGGCAACATAGAGTAATACTTATCTTGAATGGACATAAGAATGCTTCCAGTTATAACCGCGAGCCATCAATACATGGGAAGGGGAGGAGTGATCTTGAACGACCTGAAGGGTACCCTCGCAGAAAAATAGGGTCCCATCATTATATTGGCTACCTTTTGATAAAAACAAACTCTCAGGAAATAAACAAGAAGAAATAATAACAGATTAGCATTTGCAAATTAGAACTGCAAACGGGCTCACGTGACATGCATGTTTCAAGTCAGAGTAATAAAACAGTGAATACAGAATTAACTTTCTTATCAAATGCCAGGCTGCGAATGGTTTTTCAAACACACAGGTAGACTGTATCAACAAAGTGAAAAAATGTTACACCAATATAATACAAACTCAAGTCAATGCATGCTGCAAAGTACTTTTCAAATGAATAAAGACACATATATACTGAATGGAAATTACAACTAATCTTTAAAGAGAAACTACAGTCATCAATCCATCCAGTGGGTTGGGAGGACCTACAGAATGGTAGACTCCCATGTAAAACCAATACGACCACACCCATCACAGGCAAAGAATCGTTATAGTATTGAAGGGACATTTTCTTTTCCTTTCGCCCGAACAAAGTATAATATACAGTATACAGTATGGGTTTTACCCTACTAAACCGACTTCCTGGACTAGAACTCTTGCGTAGTATCACAAAGACCCAACACCAAGTCACCATGCATAAAGATAAGGGAAGAACAATGATAACCATATGAGTAACAATTTGTACACATTAACCCTATTACAATGTCGGTGCTAGATTGTTGTAAGTCAGGAACGAGGAGGCGACATACAAATAATCTTTAGAAAGGAATTTGGACAAAATAGTAGGGAAATATTCTTACCTATTTTGAGGAAGCCGGTCAGTTCCCATCTGGTTACCGTTCTGACTATCACTAGAACAAGCCTTCTCAATAGCTTAGACACCAGACCAAACCCCCATAGTCATCAGTGGAGAGCCTACGCAGAATGACAAAGATGAAAAGAAGAACAAAACCTCATTTAATAACCATAACATAGTATTAATGGAAGCTTACCAGGGAGGGCATATGGTGATGTCATTCCACCGGGTAATGTTTTTCCTAAATCTTCAGCATGCTTTAGTGAAAGGAAAAAATTAACACACAGAGCCAGTTTAAATAATCCACAAGGAAATAGTAAACATGTTAAAACCCTAAGAGGAACCTTAACTACTCAGTTAAATGCCGAAGGTATGAAGGGCGATTTAACCATGTGATGAGGGTCGAGTTGGCGTGACTGGAATGGATGAAGAGCGAGGTGAAAGCATCATAATTCACACACACAAAACTACTATTAAATGGTATATGTAGAGCCTTAACTCCCTTCTGACTCATACACTTCAACTGCATTATTACAGTTAGCTTATCGTTCAAGAGCAGGTTCGTTGGAACACCTTTTAGTTAAGTCAAAGTTAACACAAGATCTCATTAATCAAAAACTGTTAGCTAAAAAGATCAAAATCATCACTAATCATGGGAAGTTCGTAAAGGAACCCATCTATGATCAAGGCTATGTATATGGATGCTAAGCACATATCACTAGGTCACAAGTTTCAGCTGTGGGGTATAGACCTGACCCATGGCTATCACTCTCTC
>JZKD02S0776569.1:551032-576597 GCA_000966675.3 Picea glauca | reverse complement strand
CCCAATTATTGTAAAAAGGCCTCCAGAGCCTCATTGTAACCATCTTCTTGCGAATGCGAGTAGCCGTCACATCTCTTCTCAGAGATAAGCTGCCACCATTCTAGCGAGTCTTTCAGTATCGATTATAGACAATTAAACAAAATGACTATTAAGAAAAAGTACCCCTTACCTACGATAAATGATTTGTTCGATGAAGTAGGTGGGGAAAAGATTTTCTCAAAATTGGACTTACGATCTGGTTATCACCAGGTTAGTATAAAAGATGATAACATAAGTAAAACAACTTTTCGAACGAGATATGTGAATTACGAATTTGTGGTTATACCTTTCAGACTCACTAACGTGCCAACCACGTTCATGTGTTTAATGAATAGTACTTTCAGTCAGTAGTTGGACAAATTCATACTGGTATTCATTGACAATATTTTGGTATATTCTAAAATAGAAGAAGAACACGAAGAACACTTAAGAATAGTTTTGCAAACTTTTAGGAAGCACAAACTGTATGTTAAATTCGATAAGTGTGATTTTTATCAAAATAAAATACAGTACCTAGGACATGTAATATCTACAGAGGGCATTGCAACCGATCTTGAGAAAATAAGAGCAATCATGGAATGGCCAGTACCTAAGGATGTAGCAGATATCTGGTCATTCATCGGAATTACCAGATACTACCGCAAATTTATAGAGGGATTTTCCAAAATTTCTTACCCTATCACATCTTACAAAAGAAGGGGACCAAGTTTCACTAGTCATAGAAATGTCAAGGCAGTTTCAATAAATGAAAGGAATTGTTAACAACCGCACCCATTCTAAAGGTAGCAAACCTAGACAAAGACTTCACTGCCTATGTAGACACGAGTAAACAAGGACGAGGTGGTGTCCTAACCCAAGATGGGCATTTTATTTGCCATGAGTCTCGATAACTAAAGGAACACGAGCGAAACTATGTCACTTGTGACTTAGAATTGGCAGTTATAATACATGCCTTAAAAATATGGTGACACTACATAATGGGAAGAAAGTTTATGTTATTGACTAACAACAGTGGTGTGAAATTTTTGTTTAGTCAGCCAAACCTTAATGTAAGACATATCAAGGGTAAGGAAAACAAGGTAGTTGATGCTTTGAGCAGAAGATCTCATGAGTTGTTTGAAATAAACGTTAGTAGGGAAGAAATAAATATTGAACAGAGGATAAAGATGGTAGGTAATAACGACGAAAATTATACTAAGACAGTGGAAAAAGTACAAAACACTACAAAAATTTCAGACAAAACAAACCCGAGTTTGGACAATGATGGTTTGTGATGGTTTAAAAACAGGATATACATACCAAATTCGACAGAATTAAAATTAACAATATTGGACGAAGTGCATAAGAAAGCATATTGTGGTCATCCAAGATACCAGAAAACGATAACATCACTAAGAAAGTTATTGTATTGGCCTAATATGAAGGGATAAACAAGAGGATACTTAGCTAAGTGTCAAGATTGTCAGCAGGTAAAATTCGAACACCAGCATCTAGCCAACCAGTTGCAACACTTACCTGTGTCAGAATGGAAATGGGAGACTATGTCATTGGAATTTATTAGAGTTTTTCCTAAAACTCAGAAACATAATGTGTCTATTATGGTGGTAATCGATAAACTCAGTAAGTTAGCACACTTTATTCCTATAAAGTCTACTTTTAAAGCTATTAACATCACTGAAATATTCACGAAAGAAATTTTTAGGCTGCATGGTATTCCTAAAATGGTGATTTCGGATAGAGAAGTAAAATTTACATCTACTTTATGGAAATAATTGTTTACAGGGATGAATACTAACTCGAATTTCAACACGAATTATCATCCACAAATGGATGGAAAAATTGAACGAACAAACCAAATCGTAGAATATATGCTCTGCATGTACATAATAACAAAACCAAGCAAGTGGGCAGATTACCTACACTTGGTATAATTTGCATACAACAATGGGTACCAAACTTCAGCTAAAATGATCCCCTTCGAGGTACTGTATGACATAAAGTGTACGACTCCAATTAGTTGAGATAACCCAGTTGAGAAACTCATGGTTGGACCAGAAATTCTCCAGGACATGGAGATCATGATAAGAAAAGTACAACAAAACTTAAAACAAGCACAGGACAAACATAAGAGTTATGCAGACCAGAAAAGAAGACACTTTGATTTTCAAGTGGGAGACCATGTTTACTTAAAAGTCAAAGCCCATAAAAGCTCAATAAAGCTAGGGAAATGTGCCAAGTTAGCACCCAGGTTTTGTGGGACCTTCGAGATACTAGCTCGAATTGGGCCCGTAGCATACCAACTTGCACTTCCTGCAAATCTAAAAATTCATAATGTATTTCATGTTTCTTTGTTAAAAAATTATGTTCATGACCCTACTCATATGATTGATTAGAACTTGGTGCAAGTGAAACCAAAAGGTGAGTTCCAGGCAGAACCTTTGCGCACTCTGGACCGGAGAGAAATAACACTTTGGAACAGAGTCGCCACTCAGGTAAAGGTGCAATGGAAGCACTTTAGCCCTGAGGAGGCCACTTGGGAGTTGGAGGGAGATTTGCAGAAATCTCATCCAATTATTTTCCAAGAAAGGACTGAACATTGAGGAAAGTGTTTTATTGAAGTTGGAAAGGATGTGGCATCCCCCCACAAAAAGAAATTATTTTTAAGTTTGAGATTTCTTAGGAGAATTATTCCATTTTTGGTAAATTCAAAATTGGAAAATTATTAAAATTGGTAACTTCTTGACTATGACACTTGTATGAAACAAAATCTTTTATAATTATTGCTAGAATAAAAATGGAACCACCATGTTGAAATCAACTGACTATCACTCCATGAGAGGGGAACATATTGGCACTACCTCATGGATGATTGTTACAAGTGGAAAATCAAGAATTCAGTCATTGGAAGCTCTTGAAAATCATGGATTTAGTAAGATGCAAAAATTCCCAAGGGAGGGAAGAAAGACCTAGGAAAAAATGACTTGGATATATGGCATATGTGAGGAGGCAAGACGTTCCGAGTATGCGGGGAAAAGGAAATCGATCTCTTGATGTTATGAAAACTACCTATTGAGTGTGAGGCAAGAAGAAAACTACTAAAAAATGAAAGACATTTTTGAGGAGGAGTTCCGAGTTATCCCTCATGGATTCATGGTCAGGCTAGGGGGTAAATAGGACAAGTGATTTGGTTGCCCTCTTCTAAGGTTGGGTGGAACATCATTTTTCCATTTGTTGTTCGACAACGTTTTTTCAGATATGTCTATCTAATCTTTCTCTGGTCAAATGTTATTTGAATTATTTTTGTTGTAGTAAAGTAAAAATAATATAATTCTTACATTTTTACTGTATCTCTTTAGTAAGAAAATTTTGGAAAATAAACTTGAGAATTTAGAATGATACATACATAATTTATCATATACCAAATACAAAGGTAGAAATAAGGGTCTATTACAACCAGAATATTTTAATGTAAACGAAAATGATTAGTTCAGACAGTCATAATTAAATTTCTGAAATGAAACGAATAGCTCAAATAGTCACAAAACGAAGCTCTGAGATGAAACAAATAGTTCAGACAACCACAAACAAAGTCCTGGAAATAAAACGATACACTAGTAAACTAAAAGAAGTGAACAATATACACCTTGGAACCATACATTTTCGTTACACATAAACTCACTGCAGTAAAAGTCGAAAGGGCAAAGCTATAGAAATAAACATAGGAATCCAAAGTAAACCCAAAAAGGGTACAAGACATAATTATTGTACATAGATACATGTTGTTATTAATTATAGAAATATGTGTATAATAAGATCTATTATCTTGGAAGAAAGGAACTGATCGATTTTCCATCCAAGTCGATTGTAAAATTTATGGACTAATGGTATAGTCCTGCTATTATCCTCCTATTACATAGAAACAAGAGTTTTTGGTCCCTATATCTTTCCTTTAAATTGAAGCTACAAAAATAATGTTTCAGTCATCTTTGAAACCCGATGAACCTCTCCCTTGATGATTATATTATAGATCAAAATCATATCTTTGATTAGAAATCTAGGGCACTCACTTAAGAAAGGAAAAATAAAACCCGAGTACCTTTCTTGGAGAAGGCGTGGTTCTGATCCATCGCAACCACCCTGTAAGCCTGCAAGAAAAACGGGACGTGTTTCTTAGTGTCAAATAGAAACCAACGATATTTAAATTTTAACAGGAAAAATATTATAAGATAACGAAGGTATCAACTTCCAGAGTAATACTTGTCTTGAATGGACATAGGAATTCTTCCATTCATAACCATGAGCCATCGATACACTGGAAGGGGAGGAGTGATCTTGAAGGGCCTGATGGGTACCCTTGCAGCAAAACATGGTCCGATCATTAGATTGGCTAGCTTTTGATAAAAACAAAACTCTCAGGAAATAAACAAGAAGCAATAATAACACCATAGCATTTGCAAAGCAGAAGTGCAAAGGGAATCGCATGACATCCATGTTTCAAGTCAGAGTAATAAAACAATGAATACAGAATTAACTTTCTTATCGAATGCCACAATGCAAATGGTTTTTTGCATGCACGGGTAAATGGTATCAATAGACTGAAAAAAAGTTACACCAATATAATATAGACTCAAGTAAATGCATGGTGTGAAGTAATTTTCAAACAAATAAAGACAGATATATACCAAATGGAAATTACAAACAAACTTTAAAGAGAAACTACAGTCATGAAGCAACCTAGTGGGTTGGGAGGACCTACAGAATGGTAGACTCCCGAACAACAGTACGACAACACCCATCGAAGGGAAGTTTTATTTTCCTTTCACCCGAACAAAGTATAATATACATTATACAATATGGGTTTTACCCTACTAAACTGACTTCCTGGACTAGAACTCCTGCGCAGTCTCACAGAGACGCAACCCCAAGTCACCATGCATAAAGATAAGGGAAGAACAATGATAACCCTATGAGTAACAATTTATACATCTTAACCCTATTACAATTTCGGTGCTAGATTGATGTAAGTCGGGAACGCGGAGCCAACATATAGAGAATCTTTAGAAAGGAATTTGGACAAAACAATAGGGAAATATTCTTACTTATTTTGAGGAAGTCGACCAGTTCGCATCTGGTTACCATTCTCACTATCGATAGAACGAGCCTCCTCAACAGCTTAAGGACCAAACCAAACCCCCATAATCATCAGTGGAGAGGCTACGTAGAATGACAAAGATGAAAAGAAGAACAAAACCTCATTTAATAACTAGAACATAGTATTAATGGAAGCTTACCTGGGAGGGATGGTGATGTCTTTCCACAGGGTAACGTTTTCCACAAATCGTCAGCATGCTTCACTGAAAGGAAAAAAAATAAAACACAAATCTTCTCGAAAGACTCCACAATGAAATAGTAAACATGTTAAAACCCTAAGAGGAACCTTAACTACTAATTTAAATGTCGAAGTTACGAAGGACGGTTTAGCCATCTGACGAGGTCTAAGTTGGCGTGGCTTGAATGGATGAAGATCCAGGTGAAAGCATCGTAACTCACACTCATAGAATTTCCATTAAATGGTAGATGTAGAGCCTTAACTCCCTTATGAGAGTTGACCTCTCTTTTCACATCAAGAAATGGTGAAATAAATGAATCCCTTCGGGAATCAATGAGTTGGAACTCGTACACTTCAACTATTTTATTACAGTTAGCTTATCATTCAAGAGGAGGTTCATTGGAACACATTTTAGTTAATTCGAAGTTAACACAAGATCTCATTAGTCAAACTCTATTAGGTAAAAGGATTTGAATCATCACTAATCACGGGTAGTTCGTAAAGGAACCCATCTATGATCGAGGCTATGTATATGGATGCTAAGTGCATATCACTAAGTCACATAGTTTCAGTTGTGGGGTATAGACCCGACCCATGGATATATATATATATATATATATGGTATATTAAATTTACAACGGATAGATTAAAATAATATGGCACACAAAAGATAGGAATCTCTTAATTAAAGAGAGATTAGGACTATAAGTCCTAATTCTAATTTACTGTATAGATATTATATAAATGTGAGTAGGTTGGAGACTAAAGGGAATTACTAGAATCCTTGGTGAAATAGTCATATAATATTTCTATCCAAAGAAAGTTAGAAAGGTATGGAAATGACATCATTTGGTAGGATGAACTGACGTTACATCACACAAAATTATGAAAAGGAAGAAGATTTCTTCTCTTTATCGACAGACATAAAAAAGTGAATTGGAGAATAATGTCCATGGAATGTTTTTTTTTTTTTTTTTTATGGAAAATTTGAGGTACATTACAGTTATTAATCTATGATGCATTGTAAAGGAATTAAACTTACCCTTAATTTTTACAACTATCATAAGGATGAATCTTTTAACTCCTATAATAATTCTACAAGTAATTATCCACTACACAATGACCATTGATAACATTTTTTTGGGACCCAAGTACTAGATCTCAATTTATGTATATGTATATTGGGCCCAACCRCCATTCCCCTTGTCGTKCATKATACCTAGGGTGGAATTAATCTAATGTAAAAATAGATTGTCTAATAATGCCAAATTAGGTAATTGAATTATTTTAGGCTTACACTTATTTCAACCATATAAAGGCTCTTGTGAATCTCACTACCTTAACCCAATGCTTTTTATTGTGGGCTTACCACAAATGGTTGTTATTGAATTGCTAGAGTGCACAATCCCTTGGCATAACTCATATCTAAATTAATTTATTATCTTATCACATTTCAAGGAAAACTTTGGTATAGATGGAAAAGGTACTTGCATGCTTGGAATTAACACACTTTGAAGAATGTTCTAAGTGAAGGGGGAGAATTTAAGACCTCCTTTACTTATAGGTGGCCCAATGTTTTCTATATACTTGGAAGTTGGGTTAAGGATGATTTTTTCCGACTGAACCTTTCCTTGTACTCTTACCTCCATAAGAGACTTATAACTTGTCATGTTTTTCTCTTCTTACCTTATTTATGTCATGTTCTATAGGTAGTAATTGTGTCTTTAAATTGATGTATGTAAATTGTAGTTGAATTGTTGACGGAATGTATCACAGGGGGTAATTGCATCAATTATTGATGTATGTTTTGTAGTATATTAATCTTGCACCATTAAATAATGTTGATGTATGATTGATTCAATAACTAGATTACTCTTGCGCCATGAAAATAATGTCGATGTATCTTGATTAAGTAACTATCTTACTCTTGCACCATTGAAATAATGTTGATGTATGACTCGTAAACTAGATTGGATTTATGAGATGTGATTGATTAAGGGACTTAGAAACCTCCTTGCTCCTCAGAACAATCGCGAGTCCTGGAACCTTAAATGGTCAAAATCAATCGAATGAATCCCAGACTTGAGTGTTTCTTTTGTGTCTTGGAGGTCCTAATCTTGCAGGGTAGTTCTTTTAATGTTAAGTGACATGGTTCATTATTTATTTTTATTTTTCTTGAGTTGATCATGATGTGTTGATTGTGTCGTTATTTATTACGATGATGTGTTGATTAAGTGCATTTATTTATTATGACGATGCGTTGATTAATTGCAGTTATTCATTATGATGATGCATTGATTGAGTCGTTGTTTATGTGTTGATTGTGTGTCTCTTTTAATTATGTTAATGCATTTCTTATGTGTCGTTTTAGTTATGATGATGTATCACTTGCGATGTTGTTAATTATGTTGTGACAAATTTAATATTAAATTCCTAATGCAAAGGAAATATATATATATATACATCGCTATTCATTATGGTAATAGAGGAGTCGTTACACCTTGCTAAAATCAAATTTGATTGAAAGCCTGACCCAAATAAGAACTCAACCTTGTTTTTGTTAATATAATCTAAGTTTCTAATAACTTTATTATGTATAATAGAAATATGAATGTATAACTTTATACTCATATAAATTATATATATAGTTATTTAAACAATTGAAAAATATGAATTTATTTTTTTAATATAATAGAAATTACATTCTTTTTTCTTAAAAAATAAATAAATAATTGCTAAAAACTATGGAGAAAATATTTAAAGTTAAAGACATTTCATTTATAATTATAATTATATCAATGATGTTTTAATAAAGTTTGACTTACTAGGAGAAGGTCTTGCAAGTCAAGATTAGAGCTATGTGATTCATTTGAGTCCCATTTCATCACTCCTAAAACTTTTGAGAATTATTTCTCTAAATCCGTGAAAAACAAATGTTTTAAGATTAATTTAAAAATAAATAAAATCGATAATAAATAAATCATGCTAAATTGTATTATATATTCCAGCCGATTAATCCAAAAATTGAAATTTTATAATTTTGTTAGATAAATAAAACACTTTATATAAACGAAATGAAAGGAGTTCCCCGTGAACAATTCAATAACAAGTTGAGTGATTTTAATAACAAGTTCAGTGCTTTTAAATATAAGAGAACACTTCAAAATTAAGTATTCTTTAACTATAGTTTTGTTTAAATGATTAACCTTTTAATCAAATTTTATTATTTACTATTAGGCTTATAGATAGCTATTAATGCTTCATTTAAATGATTAATTTTTTGATAAAATATTATTATTTAGTGCAAGGGTCAAATAAGGACTTTTTTTTTGAGGAAAAATGTCATAAAATTGTCATATAATTGCAGATCCAATTTTACTCTCTGAAGTGTTGAAAACAAAGGGTTTGTTATTTCAAAAAGTCATGGATCGGATGGTTAGACTGTCAGATTCTTTTTGGAGTTTTTGATCTTTTGTGGTGTGAATTGTTGGATGTGGTAGAAGAGTCTAGATTGAAAGGGAATGTTTCATGAGCACTAAATGCAACCTTTCTACCACTCATCCTGAAAAGTGATAATCATGTTTCCTTTGAAGGCTTTAGACCAATCTGCCTATATAACTTGACTTATAATATAATTACCTAAATTATAGTTTTGAGAATCAAACTCTTTTTGTCCATAGGTATTTCAAAGGAACAGTTTGGATTTTTGGAAGGTAGATAAATCAAAGATGCCATAGGAGTGGCATAGGAGGCCTCGCACTATATAAAGGTAAAAAATACAAAATCTTTTGTCTTAAAACTAGATTTGATGAAATCCTATGATAGGGTGGATTGGGATTTTCTAAGGTTAGTTTTACTTCAAATTGCATTAAGCATTGAATCAACTCATTGGATTATAGGATGTGTAATTTCTGCAAATTTAAATGTCTTAATAAATGGATTTTATCCAATATTTTGAAATTTTCTAGAGGTTTGAGGCAAGGGTGCCCTCTCTCCCCACTTCTGTTCTTACTTATTATGGAAGGACTTAGTAGGCTCATTATTAAGATGGTTTAAGAAGGGAAATTTGTAGGCGTCTTAGTGGCAAAAGGAACCAGAGCTACACACTTTCTTTTTGTAGATGTTTTTATTTTATTTGGGAATGGTTATCTAGGAGAATGGCGAGTTTTGGAGGAAATTTATTTGTTATGTAATGTGAAGGGTATGTCCTTTAGCTCTCAGAAGTCACTTTTCTTAGAAGTTGGCTAAACTAGGGAGGAGCTTACAACCTTAAATGGTATACTATCTTCTCAGGTAAAACCACTTTAAGTTGGTTTTAGGTACTTGGGTTTCTTTATCAAACCAAACTATTGTGTTCTGGATGATTGGAGTTGGTTACATAAAAAAATGGAGAAAATATTTTTAAATTGAAGTCATCGATGTCTTACCTTAGGAGGAAGATTAACGCTTATAAAATTTGTCTTAGAAAGTACTCATGTTTACTGGCTCTCATTGGTTAAGATCCATATAAGTATCTGAAATAAAATAAGAAGAAGGATGTTCATTTTTTTATGGTCGGGAAAAAAAAGAAAAGAAAGTATACATCTGGTTAACTGGAAAAGGATTGCAAGACCAAAAAAGAAACGAGGTTAGGGTTTAAAATACATTTTTTTAGTTGGAAAAGACTTGGCAGAAAAAAGCCTTTCGTGAAGCATCACGGTTCAAGGACTTTGGCAAGAAGTGATCCAGAAGAAGTACCAGAAAAAGAAAATAGTAATTGAATGGTTTAGAGAAGGGAGTAAGAACTTAAAAGGGATTTCAAATTGTTGGAGAGAAGAGAACACTAACTGATTCACTGCCTACCATTACTAATTGGCTTGGTTGGAAGCCAGGAAATGGATGAGACATTAGGATTGGAGAGGATCTGATAATTAAAGCACAATCCATTTACAAATTGTCAAAAAATATAACTAGTACCCTACACACTATTGGTATTAATTTTTTGGGATAGGCAAAAACTTCAACTTAAGAAGATCAAATTTTTCCCAGATGGAAAAGTGTAGAATTTATTGGTTTAGATGGAGAGCAGAAAGATGAATGGGATTTTTATGTAAAAGGTTTAGTATGGACTGATATCGAATTAAATGATGAAAAAGATGCTTTATTGTGGTCTTGGAATGCAAAAGGAGGTAAGTTAATGCTAAAGAGGCCTATGAAGTGATAATATTAGATGACCAAGAGGTCACTACAAATGAGTGGTATTTCCTTTGAAATTCAAATTATTTTGTTGGTTGATCATGGAAAACAGAATAATTACTTGCGATAATTTGATAAAAAGGGGAAAGATTGGCCTTAGTAGATCCGTGTTGTGTGCAGAAAGGGAAGAATATGCGAACCATTTGATGGTTGAATGTTTATTTACTAAAGATATTTGGAATTCTATCCTAAATAAACTTTATCTAAAAAAGATCTGGAGAGGTGGAGTGGATCAAGGAGATGGTGTTTTGGAAAGAGATGGCTATATTTGCTGGAAGATTTGGAAACACAAGAATATGATTATTTTTTAAGATCATAATCTTTCTCCGACCCAGGTTTGCAACAAAATGTTTACATAATTATAAGAAAATTATGATTGTCCGAAGGAAGGATTGTCCGAAGAAGCTCATTAGAAGGAAGGATTGTCCGAAGAAGCTCATTAGAACGCTTATTTGAGGCCTTCGACTTCGCAGATAGATTCGGCTTCAAGTTAGTCTCTGAACCAGGATGCTTCTCAACACTCGCTCTTCTTCTAAGACGTTCGTTCAGCGCCAGGACTGCCTTCTCGGGAGTCTTTTCCTCGACTGATGGATAACTACTGGCAGGAGCAGCTCTAACCTGAGAATCGCTATTCAGATAGAATGGCTTGAAGCCGAAAATCCGAGCAGCCTCACCTAACCTGGATGCAAGCAACAATAGAACAATCATAGCATAGCCCTTCATTATTGAAGTAATTTACCTAAGGCAGATTCTCTATTTGGATTCAACTTGATTATCTCAAGAAAAGCAAAGGCAGACACTGTAACGTATTATCCAGAGAGGAAATATGATACTGTGACGAACAATCTACAATGAACGACCATAAAAGAAGATAAGAGACTATGCCAAGATAAGTCTCTACAACAGAACTACACGTCAATAGACGAGAATTTGAATGGTGAAATGCTTAGAGCTTGCCCTCCTATTTATACTCTAAAGTCCAGTCAATAGAAAAAGGATTCTGGTCATGTGATGGGGCAATTGTTTAATAAATTTCAACTATAACCCCAACTCTGAGATTACGCTGTCTTTGTGTCATACGCCACTATAAATACATTATTGAAAACAACTGTTTGTGTGGAAGTTAAAATATCAATATGCGTCACTTTTATGTGCTATATATATTTATTTAGATCCTCTTGTACTTTGGGCTGCCTCCCTCCTCTACTTTAATGTTTAACAACTATATTTATGGCATGTTTCGTACACATGACCACTTCCATTCAATTGGTTTGGTCTTTTTCTCTTTACCATTGTCACTGATGGCTTATCTTAGGAGGAAGATTAACGCTTGTAAAATCTGTTATCGAAGGTATGGATGTTATTCTCATTCGTTAAGATACCTATAAGTAGGAAGGAAGTTCAGTTTTTTATGGTGTGGAAAAAAAGAAAAAAAAAAGTATATATATGGTTAATTGAAAAAGGATTGCAAGACAAAAAAGAAAGGGGGTTGGGGTTTAAAAACTATTTTTTTATTTGGAAAAGCACCTACAGCAAAAAAACCTTTGGCTAAGCCTCATGGTTCAAGGAATTTGGCAAGAAGTGATCCTGAAGAAGTATCTAAAAAAGAAAACAATAACTGAATGGATTAGAGAAGGGAGTAAGAACTTAAAAGGGATTTCAAATTATTGGAGAGCACTAACCAGTTCATTGCCTACCATTACTAATTGGCTTGCTTGGAAGCCAGGGAATGGATGGTACATTAGGATTGGAGAGGATCCGATAATTGAAGCACAATCCTTTTACAAATTGTCAAAAAAATCTAACTAGTAACCTACACACTATTGGTATTAATTTTCTGGCATAGGTAGGAACTTCAACTAATGAAGATCCAATTTTATGGAGATGAAAAAGTGCATAATTTCTTGTTTTAGATGGAGAACAAAAAGACGAATAGAATTGTGATGCAGGAGCATCGCTCCATCTAATCAGATGCCATCTCATTTACACGCGTGGTGTGCATTCAAATTTTCCTCGAGGATCCAAGGCATGATCGAGGCATTAATTGGGGACAAGTTGGAAGAGAAGAATCATGCCTTTACACGATTAAGAGATGAGGTCGCCATTAATAATATGACAGAAAATTGGATCTACGTCTGAGTTGGGGGTAGATTGCTATCTTTGTAAATTGACCTTTTGATAAACCTTAGGGATGGTGATTTGACACCATTAGGTAGCTTGCGAGGGAAGCTCATGGAGTCCCTCTTGTATAAATCTCTGTATTATTTGCAAGGTAGAGGCTAGACGGTAGGAGATTAGATTGGTTTTGGGTTAGACAAGTCGGGTTGTAAGGAGAGATACAAAGAGTCGAGACTCAGTTGCAACTCGGACTCCACCATTGTAATTTCACATTACACCATTAATAGATGTTGTAATGGATGTTGTGTTGTAAATGTATTTTACATGTTTGTGAATTGTAGATGGATGTTAGAAATCGTCTGCAGGGATAGAGATACAGTTTTCTATCTGCGAGTGTGCTAAGTTAAGTCTAGTTCTCTAAGCTAAGTGCAAGGAGTGCACGAAAAAGATGGAAAACTATGTAAGCCGAAGCAAGGAATACGGGCCTGAACTCAGTGGAGTTAGAAGAGAAGCTGCCATGTTAGCACAGCAGATTTACTTACAGACTCGGGGAGAAATTTCAAGGCAGTTAAGTCCCTTCAAAATAAAGACTGTTTAGAGAGACACACAATGCAAAGTTACTGAACACTCTGGAATACTCTGTCAGGAGGGCATTGAGCTGGTGTGAGAATACCTAGGAACTAGACAACTGAAGTTGTAGAAGAATCCCAGAATTGCTCAACATTCTGATGAAGGAAGGTTTTGCAAGAAGTGCATGGACAAAGGAAAGGAGATGCCTTAATATTTCCACAAGGTCGAGGGAGAAGTCGTCGAAGAATTGAGACAGTGCAAGGAGTGAACCTAAGGTATCTAGAGTTCACCTTATAATCTCAGAAGGAAGGGAGAAGACTACCATGAGGGCAAAGAGAAGCTCGCAGAGGAACTTGAAGCCTTTGAGATTTTCAAGTTGAGCAAAGTCACAGAAGGAAGTCTGTGTAGATTTCTGGAAGGAGCGCAGAAGGAGTTTCGAGAACACTCTAAGTCTCGAAAGAGAAATTTTGCTAAGTGTGCAAAGAAGTGGAGGACCTGCTGAAGTCCCTAAGACGAAGAAGTCAACCTTGATAAGGAGGAGAATAGTGGAAAAAGGTCAAGAGGTTTGGGAGAAGGAAATTTGAAACGTTTGCGAGAGCATACAGGGATCTTCGCAAAGTTGCGAAGAGAGATATTAATTCAGGTCATTGGTTCATAATTTGAAAAAGAAAAGTCTAGAGGAGTCAGGACTCACGAAGTACGAACACACGATTCGATCACAGTTGTTAATCATCAGAGGAATGAGGATGTAGATCTGGTCCCAGAGTATTCACCGATTCAGAAATCGAGGAAGGAGGAGGAAGCAACTCGCGAAAGTATCGAAGTGCGAGATCGCGAAGGGAGTTGACTTGTGGTCACAATACATGGTCATATCAAGGGAGCACCTAGCAGCGATGGCTAAGGACATTGGTGCAAGAGTTGAGAGTGCTAAGGAAAGGGCCCACATGTATCACATCATAGATACCAAGAAAGTAGAAAGGGCCCGTGTCAAGCCAATTTGGTTCCATCAGAAGCCTAATGAGTCATTCGACTCAAAGACCTGAACGATCCTAGACTGAGAGGTTGAGCCAGCCCCGAAGGAAAGAAAGGAGAGGAGTGAGGTTGGCGTCGGAGTGGTATCAGAGCTTGATTTCTCTCATACAGACAGAAGGAGGTGAAGGAGCGATTTCATAATTGTTTTTGTAAGCCAGGGAGATAGAGTGTGACACTCTGCTGGAACCGTTGCAAGGTGTGAAATAGATGGTAAGCAGCCAGGTTGGCTGAAGAAAAAATGAGATGGCCATTGACAGTCATAAGCATGGTCGATTAGAAGTCCAGACACAGAAGAGAAAAGAGGAGATAGACAAGGAGCTCAGTGAAATTCCAGCTTAGATGGAGAAGCTTGCATTCAAGATGTAGCAGGAGTCAAAGGTACATTAGAGATATAGATGGCCTTTGAAGAGGAAAGCGAGATGGCCTTTTCAAAAGTTGTTGGCCAGAAGGCAACAACAAATGTTAAAGAGGTGGCTGAGGGATGCTGAAAACCCCAGTCATGAGGCAAAGAGATCTGGCAAGAGGCTCATAGATTGTCAGGTGGGTAATGAGTAGGGATCAATGGATCTCGTAAAATTCTAGGTGGGCAGAGGAGACATCCCAGATTGCTAGGCGGGCAAGGGAGAAGAGGTGAACTCAATGGATATTTCATTGGTCGAAGAGGAGTCATGAGAGAAACCTCACTCAAGTGGAAGTTTGCGTGGAGCTGTGAGCCATGTGAATGAAGATGATGAGAAGTTACAAACTTCCATCACAGAGAAGGAGGATCAGATGGCTATTTTGATCATTGGAGGATTTGGCATATTCCTACCAATTGTGCGAGGAGAGGCTAACATAGAGGTTGAAGAGGTGACAAAAGGACAAGCAACAAAGATTGTCATAGAGGAAATCGAGCAGATATTGATGTCTATCCCAATAGAGGGAGAATACCCAGTTGAGTTACTTACTCAGTGGGAATTAGAGTTGAAGGCAATGGAGGATTGGTTGGTCAATCCAGAACCAGAAGGTGCTTGCCAAGGAATAGCCATGCTGGAGGAGATATACCAGTACAAATGACAGTTGGGGGAATTTAGGATAGGAACAACCAAAGGACTGGCAGGAGAAAATCTGTCAGGAGAAGTGGTAGTTGAGAAACAGTTCAGTGATGACGAGCCTACAGAAGTGGAGACTACAACATAGTGGAAAGCTAAGGCCAGAAAGGAGGAAGATGTCTTGGGAAGTTAGAATGATTTGCCCATCGACAAGGCTAGAGTGCAACAAGATATTCTGCAACAGAAAAACCAGCCAGGGGAGAAACTGGACAAAGTGATTGCGGAGATCAAAGAGATGATGTTGGATTCAACAGAGGAATCAGTTAGCATGAGGAAGATGGACGAAAGGAAACCTGGACGAGTAGCAGGAATGATGCAGCAGTAGAAGTGATGAAGCAGAGGAGTCGAGAGAAAATTCCAAGAGAAAGTTTGGGATCCAAGTGGATTTCATCTACGTTGGAGAGCTCATGAACAGGAGCTCGTGATTTTTGTCGCTGCGAAGTATGATGCAGGAGCATTGCTCCATCTCAGCATGCGTCGGCTCATTTAAATGCGTGGTGCACATTCAAATTTTCCTCAAGGATCCAAGGCGTGATCCAGGAATTAATTGGGGACAAGCTGGAAGAGAAGAATCGTGCCTTTGCATGATTAAGAGATGAGGTCACCATTAATAGGCTGATGAAAAATTGGATCTACGTCCAATTTGGGGACAAATTTCTATCATTGTAAATTGGCCTTTCGATAAACCTTAGGGATAGTGATTTGACACCATTAGGTAGCTTGGGAGGGAAGCTCATGGAGCCCCTATTGTATAAATCTTTGTATTATTTGCAAGTTAGAGGTTGGATTGGTTTTGGTTTAGACAAGCATGATTTTAAGGAGATATACAGAGAGTTGAGAATCAGTTGTAGCTCAAACTCCACCATTGTAATTTGACATTCCACCATTAATAGAAAATGACAGTTTTTCCTTTTTTATCTTTCTATGTAATGGATGTTGTGTTGTGAATGTCTTTTACATGTTTTTGAATTGTAGATGGATGTTAGAAATCATTTGCAGGGGTACATATAGAGTTTTCTATCTGTGAGTGTGCTAAGTTAAGTCTGGTTCTCTAGGCTAGGAGCAAAGATTGTGCGACTGAGATGAAAAACTTTGTAAGCTGACGGAAGGAGTGCGAGCCTGGACTCAATGGGGTCAGAAGAGAAGCTACCAGGTCAGCATGCCATATTTACTTCCAGACTCAGGGAGAAATTTCAAGGCGGTTAAGTCCCTTGAAAATAAAGACTGTGTAGATAGAGACATAGCATAGAGTTAATGAACACTATGGAATACTCTTTCGGGAGGGAATTGAGCTGGTGTGAGGATACCTAGGAACTACACAACTGAAGGTGTAGAAGAATCCCAAAATTGCTTAACATTCTAGTGAAAGAATTTTTTGCAATAAGTGCATCGAAAAAGGAAAGAAGATGCCTTAAACTTTCCACAAGGCCGAGGGAGAAACCATCGAAGAACTGAGCTAGTGCAAGGAGTGCACCTAAGGTAGCTAGAGTTCACCTTATAAGCTCAGAAGGAAGGGACAAATACTACCAAGAGGGATAAGAGAAGCTCGGAGAGGAACTTGAAATCTTGGAGGTTTTCAACCCAAGCAAAGTCACAGAAGGCTATCTGTGCAAATTTTTGCAAGGAGCGCAGAAGGAGTTTCAAGAACAATCTAAGTCTCGAAAGATAATTTTTTCTAAGTGCGCAAAGGATTCGAGGACTTGCTGAAGTCCAAAAGACAAAAAAGTCACCCTTGACAAGGACGACACAGGTGGCAGAAGGACGAGAGGTTCGGGGGAAGGAACTTCGAAAGGTTTGTGAGAGCATATAGGGATCTTAGCGAAATCGCGAAGAGCAATATTAATCCAGGTCATTAGATTTGGAAGGATGAGGGGTAAAGGATCATTCCATCACTGGTTCGTAAGTTGGAAAATTAGAGTCAAGAGGAGTCAGGGCTCGCGGAATCCAAACACACGATTCGATCACAGTTGTTGATCGCGAGAGGATCGAGGACCATAGATCTGGTCCTAGAGTATTAGTTGATTCAGAAATCAAGAAAGGAGGAGGAACCAACTCGTGAAAGTCTTGAAGTGCGAGATCGAGAAGGGATTTGACCCAAGGTCATAGTCTGTGATCATATCAAGGGAGCACCTAGAAGCGAGGGATAAGGACAACAATGCAATAATTGAGAGCTCCAAGGAAAGGGTCCATAGGTATCACATAACGGATACCAAGTAAGTAGAAAGGGCCTGTGCCAAGTCAATTTGGTTCCATCAGAAGCCTAATGATTCATTTGACTCAAAGACTTGAACAATCCTAGACCGCGATCCTGGACCAGGAAGTCGAGCCATCCCCGAAGGAGAGAAAAGAGAGGGGGGAGGTTGGCGCCAATTTTTTATGTAAAAGGTTTAGTATGGACTGGTAGCGACTTAAATGATGAAAAATATACTTTATTGTGGTCTTGGAATACAAAAGGGTTTCAAGTTAATGCTAAACATGCCTATGAAGTGATAATTTTAGATGACCAAGAGGTCACTACAAATGAGTATTATTTAAATATCTGGAATTGGGAGATACCTTTGAAAGTCAAATTATTTTGTTGGTTGATGATAGAAAATAGAATACTTACTTCTCTGTTTGATGTTTTGATGTGTTTATGTGTTATGTGCTAAGTTCTTTGATATAGATAGATAGATTTGTTTATGATTTCTGCTTATGAGAAATCTGGATACTAGATCTAATGTATGTGAACTTTCTTAGTGCTCAAATCTGCTAGATATGATCTAATTCCTTTGCTAAGTACTTATATTCATTAGATCACCGTGAATGTTGCAATGCTCTATTTTCTCTACGAAGTAGATATTGGCTAGATAATGATGAACTAACGGTGCTAAGTGATCTATTAAGTGAGAAAATCATAGATCTGTTTCCTGGCTAAGTTTGCAGAAACCTGAGTCCTGCAACCACCCTTGCCTCTACCTCAAGTGAGACTTCATCTGCTACGTAGGTGCTGTCAAAAGGGTCGGTAGTTAGGGTTTTGTTGGTGCGTTGTTGTAGCATTGAACCCCGGGTCTGCCCCTGTGGCAACATAGAGTAATACTTATCTTGAATGGATATAGGAATGCTTCCAGTCATAACCGCGAGCCATCGATACACCAGAAGGGGAGGAGTGAGCTTGAACAACCTGATGGGTACCCTCGCAGAAAAGTAGGGTCCCATCATTAGATTGGCTACCTTTTGATAAAAACAAACTCTCAGGAAATAAACAAGAAGCAATAATATCATAATAGCATTTGAAAATCACAATTGCAAAGGGGCTTGTGTGACATGCATGTTTCAAGTCAGAGTAATAAAACAGTGAATACAGAATTAACTTTCTTATCGAATGCCAGGCTGCGAATGGTTTTTCACACTCACAAGTAAACTGTATCAACAGAGTGAAAAAATGTTACACCAATATAATACAAACTCAAGTAAATGCATGTTGCGAAGTACTTTTCAAATGAATAAAGACATATATATATACTGAATGGAAATTACAACCAATCATTAAAGAGAAACTATAGGCATCAATCCATCCAGTGGGTTGGGAGGACCTACAGAAAGGTAGACTCCCATGTAAAACCAATATGACCACACCCATCGTAAGCAAAGAATCATTATAATATCGAAGGGACATTTTCTTTTCCTTTCGCCCGAAAAAAGTATAATATACAGTATATAGTATGGGTTTTACCCTACTAAACTGACTTCCTGGACTGGAACTCCTGCGCAGTATCACAAAGACCCAACACCAAGTCACCATGCATAAAGATAATGGAAGAACAATGATAACCCTATGAGTAAAAATTTGTACACATTAACGCTATTACAATGTCCGTGCTAGATTGTTGTAAGTCAGGAACGAGGAGGCGACATACAAAGAATCTTTAGAAAGGAATTTCTACAAAATAGTAGGGAAATATTCTTACCTGTTTTGAGGAAGCTGGCCAGTTCCCATCCGGTTATCGTTCTGACTATCGCCATAATGAGCCTTGTCAATATCTTAGACACCAGACTAAACCCCCATAGTCAACAGTGGAGAGGCTATGCAGAATGACAAATATGAAAATAAGAACAAAACCTCATTTAATAATCATAACATAGTATTAATGGAAGCTTACTAGGGAGGGCAGATGGTGATGTCGTTCCACAGGGTAACGTTTTCCCTAAATCGTCAGCATGCTTCAATGAAAGGAAAAAATTAACACACAGAGCCTCTTGAAAGAATCCACAATGAAATAGTAAACATGTTAAAACCCTAAGAGGAACCTTTACTACTCAGTTAAATGTCGAAGGTATGAAGGACGTTTTAACCATGTGACGAGGGTCAAGTTGGCTGAAGTTGAATGGATGAAGAGCGAGGTGAAAGCATCATAATTCACACACACAAAACTACTATTAAATGGTATATGTAGAGCCTTAGCTACCTTCTGACAGTCGACCACTCTTTTGACATCAAGAAATGGCGAAATAAATGAATCCCTTCGTGACTCGATGAGTTGGAACTCATACACTTCAACTGTATTATTACAGTTAGCTTATCGTTCAAGAGGAGGTTCATTGGAACACCTTTTAGTTAAGTTGAAGTTAACACAAGATCTAATTAATCAACATTTGTTAGCTAAAAGGATCAGAATCATCACTAATCATGGGAATTTCGTAAAGGAACCCATCTATGATGAGGGCTATGTATATGGATGTTAAGCACATATCACTAGGTCACATAGTTTCAGTTGTGGGGTATAGACCCGACCCATGGCTATATATATATATATATATATATATATATATGGTAAATTAAATTTACAAGGGACAAATTAAAATAATCGTGCGCGCAAAACATAGGAATCTCTTAACTAAAGAGAGATTAGGACTATAAGTCCTAAGTCTAATTTAGTATATAGATATTATATAAATGTGAGTAGGTTGAAGACTAATTGGAATTACCAGAATTCTTGGTGAATTAGTCGTATAAGATTTCTATCCAAAGCAAGTTAGACAGGTATGGAAATGGCATCATGTGGTAGGACGAACTGACGTTACGTCACAAAAAAATATAACAAGGAAGAAGATTTCTTCTCTTTATCCACAAACATAAAAAAGGGAATTGGAGAATAATGTCCATGGATTTTTATTTTTTTTATGGCTTATTTGAGGTACATTACATATGGTATCAGAGAAAAGGATTACAACACTTGAACCTTGAAAAGGGAAAAAGTATTGACTTAGTACAATGTTTTTTATGATTATGAGAAACTAACAAAAACAATTGTTGTTACAAACATAAAACTCTTTTTTATTTTGTATTAATCATGGCAGCCCAGGATGACGCAAACATCAGAGTTGAGGGGAATCCCAAACAAATACCTCCTGAAGATCCGAGACAGAACAGTGATGGGAGCTCACCTACTAAATTTCTGGAAACAATGATGAATTTCATTGTTGAGCTACAAGTATTCAAAGAAGACAATGAGAAACTGAAGAAGGCACAGCAGGAACAACAAGAAATAAATGAGGTCATGTTGCATAGTATAGTGACAAAGAAAATCCTAAAGGATGATGATCATGAGGAGGAGGTCAATAAAAGGGACTCCAAGAATTCTGGTCCTGAAGCAGAAAGAGGGGACAGTTCATATGAAGGTACACCTTCAGCTGAAGATAAAACAAAACCAGACAGAAAAAGGAAGTAGGTAGATCACCTTGAAGGAGAATTTAAGAAAATCAAACCCACTACCTTTGATTGGGAATCCGGAACAGGGGATGAAGATGAGGCATGGTTATTAGACATCAAAAATTATTTCCATATCTACAATTATTCTAGCAATATGAAGGTTATAATGGTTATCTATAAGCTGAAAGGAAAATCCAACATTTGGTGGCAAGATCAAAAATTGACCAAGGGCCTAAAAGAGAAACAGATGGAATGGGCATACTTTAATAAATATTTCAAGAAACAGTACCTATATGAAATCTACTATGAAAGGAAAACCAAAGAATTTTATCAGCTACAACTTGATCAAATGACTATGGAGGATCTGATAAACAAATTCTTGGAATTACTAAGGTTTGTACCTTTTATCCGAGAGGACAAGGTGAAAATCCAGCAGTTCCTAAGATGTTTACCACAGTCTTATAAGGACAAAATCCTTGAGTGAAGTATTCAGGAAAACTCAAATGTGTTATGATCAACAATCAATACAAACAATGTACAAAATTTCCCAAAGCTTGGAAGGATAAGAAAGAAGACCAAATGAACCAGTGCAAGAAGGGATATCAGTCAAATCCTTATCAGAATGGAACAAAAAGATTTCCTAGAAAAGATTTTCAGTCCAGCAATCCAAATATGCAAGGCAACGGTAAACTGATAAATCTGGAAACAAAGAAGTTTGGGGACAATCCCCATGAACCATTAAAGTGTTGGGAATGTGAAGAACCTTATCTAAGGAGGAACTGTCCACATTTAAATTCAACAACTAGAATTGTTGTTCACAATTTGCAGGAAGCCTCGACGATGGGTTATGTGGGCAGAAGCTTGCATCAGATAAATTCAGTCATGGATGGTCGACAAGCTAACCACCATTCCTCTATGGTAGAAATTGAAGGTAAAATCAGTAACACTCAAATTTTTGTTTCAATTGATCCTGGAGATACATTAAGTTATATCACTCCTGGTGTAGTAGAGACAAATAAACTTAAGAAAATGTGACACACAAAATCATGGCTGGTATAACTAGAAATAGGAAAAAAAAGGAAAGTGGTTGACTTTATTTATGATTATGAATTCATCTTAGGTGGTCAAAATGATCCAGGAGCACCGCTCCATGTCAGCAGTGTTCCAGCCAGCCAACGCATCCAACACACATTTAATGGAGAAAGGGAGAGGCACAACCCTCTTAATTTTGAAATTTGAAATTTCAATAAATGTTGTAAGGGTTTTAATGCCAGACCACGCCTTTGTACAGGTAGTAGTTGAGGTTTCCTTTAATGGTTTCTTGCAACAAGCCCAGGTCGTAGTCAGGACTGGGCATCCATTTATGTAATGTAGCCATAGGAGCTGGCCTATGATAGTGATAGCTCAGAGACAGTGGTTGAATATAAGCTCATGGGAGCTCTCATTTTGTAATGAAGAAATTAGAGTAGAGACGGGGATAGGAGGAGAGACCAGAGCAGAGAGGTCTCAAGAGAGAAAGAGAGAGTTGAGACTTGTTACAGTCCAGCCTTTGTAAACACCTTGTTAGGCATTTCTAGATTAATAGAAAAACAATTTTTCCTGCATATTGTTGTTCACGTGTTTATGTTTCAGGAATGAATGTTGTAGACACAGGTGAGAGATAGATTTTACTATCTGCTTGTAAGTTTGTCGATTTCTATCTGGGTTCTTTAGGCTATGCAAGGGGTGCACAATAGAATAGAGGAGGTTCTGTAGCCAGCGCAAGGAGTGCGTATCTGAATCTCTCATTTGAGATCAGAGGAGAATGTGCTAGGCAGGCACACCAGGAGAATTCAAAACTCAGGAGAAGCCTTAGAGTTACTGAACACTCTAGAGGTGAAGACTGTGTAGCGAAAACATGGGGAGAAGACAGAACTACTAAAGGTTTTGTAAAACTATTCCATGAGGGCATTGAGTGCATGCATAGAGTGCACATGAGGATCTCTATTTCGAGTTCATAGAGAAGAGAAGTTTCACAGGAGAAGACATTCATAGGGTTTTTGAATACTCTGTAGGCTCTGCAAGGTGTGCATCGAGCAGAATAACGCAGGGTGGGTGTAAGGATTTTTCTTTTCTAGAAAAATTCTTGAATCTGAGTTATTCGAGGTTCTAGAATGCAAAGGGTGTGCAGGAGTAAATCTCCAATAGGACAAATCTCATAAGGGACAACATTTCTATAATGCAGACGAGACCCAAAGGAACTGGGCTCACAAAAGGAAGAGTTGAAGGTTGAGACCTTTGAGACTTAGAAAATCCTCTAAGTTGAAAAGCCAAGAAGCTCAGGAGGAAGAGCACAACTACAATTGGATCGGTGTTGGGAGGAAAGATATGGACTGTTGAATCTACGTCCAGGCAACAGGAGGAGAGCGCACAAGAAATATAGATCTGAATTGTCATATCTAGCACCAATACCTGACAACCGTTAGATCAGGCGAAGGCACATGGGGTTTAAACCCTTGGATATACATACATTCAGTAATCAGAAGTTTGAGGAGCAAAGGAGGCCACACCCCATACTTGCAATTGCAGAGATCGCGAAATCGCGTTAGCTGTCGCATCTAGAGTGTAGTGGCGTTTGAGTCGTTGGACCAAGGATACATGCACGGGGTTTAGTCCCTAGGAGGTGCACAGGAAAAAGGATCTGGGCCATCATATCTAGCACCAAGGACCGATAGTCGTCGCACCTGGGAGAAGGTGGAAGGGGTTTAATCCCTTGGAAGCCGCACAGGAGGGTAGAATGGATGGTAGAAATTTTGATGGAGAAGTGTCGAGTTGCCGTGAGCGATCGAATCCAGAAAAGGTGCGCGAGGTTTAAAGCTCCTAATAGTAGAAGGAAGAGGACTCGTGAAGTCCCGAAAGCATCAAGACTGTCCATTTTGAAGGACAGGTGGCAGAGATCTCGATCATTTCATGAATTTGGGGTTCGTGAGTTTGGACGGTAGACCAAATTCTTGGTTTCGTGAAGTCCCAAGTTGTGAGGAGAAGGGAAGGAGATCCAGACCGTTGGATCCAAGCCATGGGAGAACCATTGGATCAAAACCTCTGCGTGGTATCATGTATCGGGGATTATACAAAAGTGCTAAGCATTGAGGGATTGTACAAACACGTGTCACATACGTTAGGTGGGGACCACGTGGTTGACAGGTGGTGCAAGCATAGAGCACACAGAAAATCTAGAAGTAGGCGATAGGTGGCATATATGTGTCACCTTGGAAGGGGTCAACCCATCGCTGACTTATCATGCTTTAGGATTTCGCAAAGGAGAAGCATGAGGGTTCAACACTCCAACTCGCGAGGTCATGAGTTGTGAGTAGTGCCAACACTTATCCCTAGCTGGTGGTTATGTGCAGAAGGCGCTAACAAGGAGGAGCCATACCCGTATCGCATCTCAGGTATCGACGTTTGGAGAAAGAGTAGTCGAGGGTCTTCGACTCACGAACTCATGAGTTGCAAAAAGAACTTGTGCTAAGGCCAGCTTATGGTGGCATGGAAATGTAAGGCTCATGCCTGGTGTTAAGTTGCGTAGGGTGGGTTTTCATGAAGGACCTATGGATTCATTGAAGGTTCCAGCAGGGAACCAAAGGAGCCACTTTGGCTTGAGGAGAATTTAGAACGATCCTGAGTGGATCTCAGCCAGAGGGTCGGGGGTCTGCATCAAGTGGTATCAGAGACACTTTATTTCTGTAGACTACAAGAAGAAGGAGGTAGAGTAGATAAAGAAAATACTCTGATACACACCAAGTGCTATCAGAGTGGATTTTCATTTGTAGATCTCAGACAAAAGAGAAAGAAGAGACTATTACTTTGTTCACAGACAAAGGAGAGATGGTGGGAGAAATTCTGGTAACATCAAGTGGAATAAAAAGCAGAGATTCATCTGTATATAGTAGGTGAAAGAAGCAGGGTGTTAAATCTATGTGGTGATTCTTGCAAGGTGTGCATCAAATAATAGACAACCAGGTGAGATGTAGGAGGACATGGAGATTCTGTCAGACGTAGAGTGATCCATACACTTTCCAGAAGAGAAGGTGAAAGATGGAAATGGCTACTAAAGGCCTTGAGTGTGGTGGAAAGAGGAGACAACCAGCAGATGAGTAAATAATAGATTGAAAAATAACTTGTTGAGATAAGGGAGAGAATGGAACAATTGACATTGAAGATGCAGTAGGAGGAAAAAGTACACTGGAGGTACAAATAGCCTCTGAAAAAGAAAGCCAAATGGCTTGTTCAGAAGTTGTTGGCCAAGAAACAACAACAAGGGTTGAAGAAGTGGCTGAGGTATGCTGAAAGCCTCAATGACACAGACCTTGCAGGATGGTCTGATAACAAATTTCCCCTAACACTAGTCGATCGAGAACATATATGGGTAACAAATGGGGTGCCCCTATGGTGCCGAAAACCTTGATGTAGGTCTTGCGTT
>JZKD02S0776569.1:511357-550982 GCA_000966675.3 Picea glauca | reverse complement strand
CCTCAATGACACAGACCTGGTTTGCATTTGTGAGCCAGAAGTTGGAGAAACCCTCAGTGATGATGAGGAGAGATCGGTTTCAGATCTCATGGGCTACTAGGAGGGAAGAGATGAATTTTCGAATTCCCAGGTGGGAAATGGAATGAGATCACTAGAGGATCTCATAGACTATCAATATGACAACAACAAAAATTCATATTGCCAGGTGGGCAATGGTATGATATTAGCAGAGGATACCATAAACTGCTAGGTGGGCAGAAGTGAACTTTCGATTTGCCAGGTGGGCAATGTGAAGAGATCAGCAAAAGGTCTTGCATATTTCCATGGGGGCAGTGGTGAAAGTTTAGATTTCCAAGTGGGCAATAATATGGGATCACTGGATCTCATAGACTGCCAAGTGGGCAACAAAAAATTCCCAAATTGCTAGGTGGGTAGGGGAAAATAAGTGATACTGTCTGAAAGTCTTAGGGACTCAGGAGTGAGTTTAGGTAAGAAATGACTGTCGATAAGTGAAGATTCATGTGGTTTTGAAGACCATGTGAATGAAGATGATGACAAGTTAAAAAATTGCACCATCCAGAAGGAGGATCATAAGATCATTCTGATGATTGGGGGAATTTTAGTATTCCTACCCGATAGCCTAATTGAGGCAAGAGCATGTGTTGCGGATGCAACAAAAGAAGGAGGAAAACCAATAGAGACTGTCAAAGAACAGGAAGAAGTGGAGAAGACACTGATGTTTTCCTAAGAAGAAGAAGAAGAGAATTCAACCGAGTTGCTCAAAATTTTCAGCCAGGAAGCTGAAACAGAAATGACTGCAGCACTAGAGTCTGCAGTAGAAGAGGAAGTAGACAGCATGGATTTTGCTGATCTGTATCAAGAATTGGAAGCACTGGAGGGAAGGGTGATGGGGAAAAGTTTGTAAATTTGAGAAGCCAAGATGGAAGAATATGGAAGTATGCTAGCAGGAGAAATGGAAACAACAAAACTTCCATAGGAAGATGTTGAGCAATAGTTTAGTGAGAAAAATGTAGAGCTGGATTCTGTAGCAGAGTGGCCACTTAGTGCCACAAAGAGAGATAAAGATAGCAGGAGAGATCGAGCAGATCTTCCCATTCAGAAGATAGCAGTGCGGCAGAGAAGACTGCATACAAAGATCCATCCACTGTAGCAGCTGGACGAGGTAATTGAAGAAATTAGAAGGTTGATGTCAAGTTCAGCAACAAATACTGCTAGCAACGAGAAGTTGAGCAGAAGGGAGACTGCAAGAGCAGCAAGGAAAAAACAACAAAAACAACGAAGCAGAGGAGTAGGTGGACAACTCCAAGGGAAATTTTGGGATCCAGGTGGATTTCAACACTAGAGAAGAGGAGCTCATGGTCAGGAGATCATGATTTTTCCAGCTAAGGAGTATGATGCAGGGGAATTTATCCATGTCAGAAGTATGCCATCCAACCAACACATCCATCACACATTTAATGGAGAAAGGGAGAGGCACAACCCTCTCAATTTTGAAATTCAAAATTTCAATAAATTTTGTAAGGCTTTTAATGCTAGACAACGCCTTTATACAGGTAGTGATTGAGGTTTCCTTTAATGGTTTCCTGCAACAAGCCCATAATGTAGTCAGGACCGGGCATCCATTTATGTAATGTAGTGGTAGGAGCCACCCTATGATAGCGATAGCTCAGAGACGGTGGTTGAGGATAAGATCACGGGAGCCCTCATTTTGTAATGAAGAAATTAGAGTAGAGAGAGGGATAGGAGGAGAGACCAGAGTAGAGAGGTCTCAAGAGAGAGAGAGAGAGAGAGAGAGAGAGAGAGAGTTGAGACTTGTTACAGTCAAACCTTTGTAAACACCTTGTATAGGCATTTTTGGATCAATAGAAAAGAGGTTTTTCTTGCATATTTTTGTTCATGTGTTTATGTTTCAAAAATGAATGTTGTAGACATAGGTGATAGATAGATTTTACTATCTGTTTGTGATTTTGTCGATTTATATTTGGGTTCTTTAGGCTGTGCAAGGGATGAATAATAGAACATAGGAGGTTCAATAGCCAAGGAAAGGAGTGCATATCTGAATCTCTCGTTTGAGATCAAAGGAGAACATGCCAGGCACACACACAAGGAGAATTCACAACTTAGGAGAAGCCTCAAGGTTACCAAACACTCTGGAGGTGAAGATTGTGCAATGAAAGCATGGGGAGAAGACAGAACTACTGAAGGTTCTATAAAACTCTGCCAGTAGGGAATTGAGCGCATGCATAGAGTCCACAGGAGGGAATCTATTTCGAGTTTAGAGAGAAGAGAAGTGTTGTAGGAGAAGGCACTCACAGGGTTGTTGAATACTCTATAGGCTCTGCAAGGTGTGCATCGAGCAGAAGAATGTCGGGTGGGAGTAAGGAGTTTTGTTTTCCAGAAAACTTCTCGAATCTGAGTTATTCGAGGTCCTAGAATGAAAAGTGTGTGAAGGAGTAAATCTTCAAGAGGGAAAAGCTCATAAGGGACAACGTTTCTATAACGCAGACGAGACCCAAAGGAACCAGGCTCACAAGAGGAATATTCGAAGGTCGAGAACTTCGAGACTTAGGAAATCCTCTAAGTCAAAAATCCAAGAAGCTCAGGAGGAAGAGCACAACTACAGTTGGATCGGTACTGGGAGGAAAGATCTAGATTGTTGAATCTATGTCCAGGCAGCAGGAGGAGAGAGCGCAAGGAGTATAGATCTGAACCGTCATATCTAGTGCCAATACTCGACAACCGTTGGATCAGGTGAAGGAAAACGGAGTTTAAACCCTTGGATATCCATACATTCAAGAATTGGAAGCTGGAGGAGCAGAGGAGGCTGCACCACATAATTACAATTGTCGAGATCACAAAATCGCGCCAACCATCAGATCTAGAATGCAGTGTCCGAAGAGTCGCTAGAGAAAGGATACGTGCATGAGGTTTAGTCCCTGGGAGGTGCACAAGAAAAATGATCTATGTCGTCAGATCTAGCACCAAGGATCGATAGCCGTCGGATCCGGGAGAAGGTGTGAGGGGTTTAATCCCTGGGAAGTTGCATGGAAGGGTAGAACGGATGACAGAAACTTCAAGGGAGAAGTGTCAAGTTGTTGTGAGCTATCGGATCCAGAAAAGGTGAGCGAGGTTTAAACCTTGTAACAAAAGAATGAAGAGGACTCGTCAAGTCCCGAAAGAATCATGACCATCCATTTCGGAGGATAGGTGGCAGAGATCTGGATCATTTCATGAATTTGGGGTTCGTGATTTTGGAGGGCAGACCAAATTCTTGGTTTTACAAAGTTCTGAGTTGCGAGGACCAGGGAAGCAGATCCAAACCGTTGGATCCAAGCCATTGGAGAACTGTTGCATCAGAGCCTCTACGTGGTATCGCGTATCGAGGGTTCGGGGGTTGAAAAAATTTATTTTATACTATAGAAGTCACAAAGTGTCGAGTGTCGAGGGCTCGTATGAAAATTTGTCACATTCGTTAGGTGGGGACCGTGTGGTTGACAGGTGGTGCAAACATAGAACACACAGAAAAGGTGGAAGTAGGCGACAAGTGGTGTACACACGTCACCTTGGAAGGGGTCAACCCATTGCTGATTTATCGAGCTTCGGGATTTCGCAAAGGAGGAGCACGAGGGTTCAACACTCAAACTCACAAAGTCATGAGTTGCGAGTAGTGCTAGTGCTTAGCCATAGCTAGTGGTTAGGTGTGGAAGGCACTAAAAAGGAGGAGCCATACCTGTATCGCATCTCGGGTATCAGTGTTTGGAGAAAGAGTAGTCGAGGGTCTTAGAATCATGAACTCGTGAGTTTCGAAAATTGCTTGCGCTAAGGCTAGGTTGTGTTCGCATGGAGATGTAAGGCTCATGCCTGGTGTTAAGTTCCGTAGGGCACATTTTCATGAAGGACTTGTGGATTCGTTGAAGGTTCTAGCATGGAACCAAAGGAGTCGCTTTGGCTCAAGGAGAATTTAGAATGATCCTGAGCGGATCTCGGCCACAGAGTCCGGGGTCTACATAACAAAACATAAGGACAAATCTAAACATTTTATCGCCAGGATCTTATGATGTAATTATCAAAATGGATTGGTTAGAAAGGCATAAATCAATGCTATATTGTTATGAAAAGACACTTAAGTATAAAGACGAAAGTGACACTGCTAGGACAGTTCAAGGTATACAAAAACCAATATCAATTACACAAGTTTCAACAATGTGATTTAAGAAATGCATGAGAAAGGGTTTTCAAGTTTATGCCATCCAAGTAACAAACCTATTAGAAACAGAAGATAAACCCAACTTGGAGGAATTTGTTGTTCTTTATTAGAATGGATTGGTTAGAAAGGCATAAATCAGTGCTAGATTGTTATGAAAATACACTTAAGTATAAAGATGAAAGTGACACCACCAGGACAGTTCAAGGTATACAAAAACAAGTATCAATTAGACAAGTTTCAACAATGCAATTTAAGAAATGCATGAGAAAGGGTTGTCAAGTTTATGCCATCCAAGTAACAAACATGTTAGAAAAAGAAGATAAACCCAACTTGGACGGCTTTGTTGTTCTGCGTGATTTCAGAGACGAGTTTATTGATGAAATACTTTAATTACCCCCTAGAAGGGAAATAGAATTTTCTATTGACCTACTACCTGGTTCAACCCCTATCTCTAAATCACCTTACCGAATGCGTTTGCTAGAGTTGACATAACTAAACATTCAACTACAAGAATTATTGGACAAAGAGTATATCAGACCAAGTGTTTCACCATGGGGAGCACCAGTCCTCTTTGTGAAAAAGAAGTAAGACACTCTAAGACTATGTATCGATTATAGACAATTAAACAAAATGACTATTAAGAACAAGTACCCCTTACCTATGATAAATGATCTATTCGATAAAGTAGGTGGGGCAAAGATTTTCTCAAAATTGAACTTACGATCTGGTTATGACCAGGGTATTATAAAAGATGACAACATAAGTAAAACAACTTTTCGAACGAGATATGGGAATTACGAATTTGTGGTTATACCTTTCGGACTCATTAATGTGCCAGCCATGTTCATGTGTTTAACGAATAGTATTTTTAGTTAGTATTTGGACAAATTCATACTGGTATTCATTGATGATATTTTGGTATATTCTAAAACATAAGAAGAACACGAAGAACACTTAAGAATAGTTCTGCAAACTTTAAGGAAGCACAAACTGTATGTTAAATTCGATAAGTGTGATTTTTATCAAAATAAAATACAGTACCTAGGACTTGTAATATCTACAGAGGGCATTGCAGTCGATATTGACAAAATAAGAGCAATCATGGAATGGCTAGTACCTAAGGATGTAGCAGATATCTCTTCATTCATCGGAATCACCAGATACTACCGCAAATTTATAGAGGGATTTTCCAAAATTTCTTACCCTATCACATCTTACAAAAGAATGGGACCAAGTTTGACTAGTCACAGAAATTTCAAGGCAGTTTCAATAAATGAAAGGAATTGTTAAAAACCACACCCATTCTAAAGGTAGCTGACCTAGACAAAGACTTCACCGTCTGTGTAGATGCAAGTAAACAAGGACTAGGTGGTGTCCTAACCCAAGGCGGGCATTTTATTTACTATGAGTCCCGAGAACTAAAGGAACATGAGAAAAAATATGTCACACATGACTTAGAATTGGCAGTTATAATACACGCCTTAAAAATGTGGCGACACTACATAATGGGAAGAAAGTTTATGTTATTGACTAACAATAGTGGTGTGAAATTTTTGTTTAGTTAGCTAGACCTTAATGCAAGACAAGCTAGATGGCTAGCCTTCTTGAGTGAATTTGATTTTGAGGTAAGACATATCAAGGGTAAGGAAAACAAGGTAGTTGATTCTTTGAGCAGAAGAGCTCATCGGTTGTTTGAAATAAACATTAGTAGGGCCGAAAGAAATATTGAACAGAGGATAAAGACTGGAGGTAATAACGACAAAAATTACACTAAGACAGTGGCAAAAGTACAAAACACTAAAAAAATTTCAGAAAAAACAAACTCGAGTTTGGACAAGGATCGTTTACTACGGTTTAAAAATAGGATATACATACAAGATTCGACAGAATTAAAATTAACAATATTATATGAAGTGCATAAGAAACCATATTCTGGTCATCCAAGATACCATAAAACGATAACAACACTAAGAAAGTTATTTTATTGGTGTAATATGAAGGGAGAAACAACATGATACTTAATTAAGTGTCAAGATTGTCAACAGGTAAAATTCGAACACCAACATCCAGCCAACCAGTTGCAGCCCTTGCCTGTGTGAGAATGGAAATGGGAGACTATGTCACTGGAATTTATTAGATTTTTGCCTAAAAATCAGAAATATAATGAGTCTATTATGGTGGTAATCGATAAAATCAGTAAGTCAGCACACTTTATTCCTGTAAATCCTACTTTTAAAGCTATTAGCTTCAGTGAAATATTCATGAAAGAAATTTTGAGGCTGCATGGTATTCCTAAAATGGTGATTTCGGATAGAGACGTAAAATTTACATCTACTTTTTGGAAAGAATTGTTTGCAGGGATAAATATTAACTCGAATTTCAACACGAATTATCATCCACAAACGGATGGACAAACTGAACGAACAAACCAAATCATAGAATATATGCTCCACATGTACATAATAACAAAACCAAGCAAGTGGGAAGATTACCTGCACTTGGTAGAATTTGCATACAACAATGGGTACCAAACTTCGGCTAAAATGATCCCCTTCGAGGTACTGTACGACATAATGTGTACGACTCCAATTAGCTGGGATAAACCAGCTAACAAACTCATGGTTGGACCATAAATTATCCAGGACATGGAGATCACAATAACAAAAGTACAACAAATCTTAAAAGAGGCACAGGACAAACATAAGAGTTATGCAGACCAGAAAAGAAGACACTTTGATTTTCAAGTGGGAGACCATGTTTACTTAAAATTCAAAGCCCATAAAAGCTCAATAAAGCTAGCAAAATGCGCCAAGTTATCACCCAAGTTTTGTGGGCCCTTCAAGATACTAGCTTGAATTGGACCCATAGCATACCAATTTGGACTTCCCGCAAATCTAAAAATTCATAATGTATTTCATGTTTCTTTGTTAAAGAATTATGTTCATGACCCTACTCATATGATTGATTAGAACTTGGTGCAGGTGAAACCAAAAGGTGAGTTCCAGGCAAAACCTCTATGCACTCTGGACTGGGGAGAAATAACACTCTGGAACAGAGCCACCGCTCAGGTAAAGGTGCAATGGAAGCACTTTAGCCCTGAGGAGGCCACTTGGGAGTTGGAGGGAGATTTGCAGAAATCTCATCCAATCTTGTTCCAAGAAAGGACTGAACACTGAGGACAGTGTTTTATTGAAGTGGGAAAGGACGTGACATCTCCCCCCAAAAAATAAATTATTTTTAAGTTTGAGATTTCTTAGGAAAATTATTCCATTTTTGGTAAATTCAAAAATGGAAAATTTTTGCCATTTTTGGCAATTTCGAATTTTGAATTTAATCAATTGTATTTAATGATTGTGACTATTGGGAAGAGACCTGATTTGAACCAAATAACTTCTTGACTATGACACTTGTATGAAACAAAATATTTTATAATTATTGTTGGAAGACAAATGGAACAACCATGTTGAAATCAGCTGACCATCACTCCATGAGAGGGGAACATATTGGACCTACCTAAAGGATGATTGTTACAAGTGGAAAATCAAGAATTCAGTCATTGGAAGCCCCTAAAAATTAGGGATTTAGTAAGCTGCCAAAATTCCCAAGGGAGGGAAAAAAGTAGGAAAAAATGACTTGGATATATGGCATATGTGAGGAGGCAAGATATTCCGAGTATGTGGGGAAAAGGAAATCGATCTCTTGATGTCATGAAAACTACCTCCTGAGTGTGAGGCAAGAAGAAAACTAGTGAAAAATGAAAGACATTTTCGAGGAGGAGTTCCGAGATAGCCCTCATGGATTCATGGTCAGGCTAGGGAGTGAATAGGACAAGTGATTTGGCTTCCCTGTTCTAAGGTTGGGTGGAACGTCGTTTTTCCATTTGTTGTTCGACAACTTTTTTTCAGATATGTCTATATACTGTTTCTCTGGTCAAATGTTATTTGAATTATTGTTGTTGGAGTAAATTAAAAATAATATAATTCTTATAGTTTTACTGTATCTCTTTAGTAAGAACATTTTGGAAAATAAACTTGAGAATTTAGAATGATACATATATAATTTATCATATACCAAATACAAAGGTGGAAATAAGGGTCTATTACAACCAGACTGTTTTAATGTAAACAAAAATGATTAGTTCAGACAGTCATAATTAAATTTATGAAATAAAATGAATACCTCAAATAGTCACAAAACGAAGCTCTGAGATGAAACAAATAGTTCAGACAACCACAAACAAAGTCCTAGAAATAAAACGATACACTAGTAAACTAAAGGAAGTGAACAATATACACCCTGGAACCATACATTTGCATTACACATAAACTCACTGTAATAAAAATCGAAAGGGCATAGCTATAGAAATAAACATAGGAATCCAAAGTAAACCCGGAAAGGGTACAAGACATAATTATTGTACATAGATACATGTTGTTATTAATTATATAAATATATGTATAATAAGATCTATTATATTGGAAGAAAAGAACTAATTGATTTTCCATCTAAGTCGACTGTAAAATTTATGGACTAACGGTATAGTCCTGCTACAATCCTCCTATTACATACCAACATGAGTTTTGGTCCCTATATCTTTCCTTTAAATTGAATCTACAAAAATAATGTTTTAGTCATCTTTGAAACCTGATGAAGCTCTCCCTTGATGATTATATTATAGATTAAAATCATATCTTTGCTTAGAAATCTAGGGCAAGCACTTAAGAGAGGAAAAATAAAACCCGAGTACCTTTCTTGGACAAGGCATGGTTCTAATCCATCGCAACCGCCCTGTAAGCCTGCAAGAAAAACGAGACATGTTTCTTAGCGTCAAATAGAAACCAACGATATTTAAATTTTAACAGGAAAAATATTATAGGATAATGAAGGTATCAACTTCCAGAGTAATACTTATCTTGAATGGACATAGGAATTATTCCAGTCATAACCGCGAGCCATCGATACACTAGAAGGGGAGGAGTGAGCTTGAAGGGCGTGATGAGTACCCTCACAACAAAACATGGTCCCATCATTAGATTGTCTAGCTTTTTATAAAAACGAAACTCTCAGGAAATAAACAAGAAGCAATAATAACACCATAGCATTTGCAAAGCAGAAGTGCAAAGGGGCTCACGTGACATCCATGTTTCAAGTCAGAGTAATAAAACAATGAATACAAAATTAACTTTCGTATTGAATGCCACGCTACAAATGGTTTTTCACATGCATAGGTAAATGGTATCAATAGAGTGAAAAAAAGTTACATAAAATATAATACAGACTCAAGTAAATGCATGATGTGAAGTAATTTTCAAACAAATAAAGACACATATATACCGAATGGAAATTACAAACAAACTTTAAAGAAAAACTACAGTCATGAAGCCACCTAGTGGGTTGGGAGGGCCTACAGAATGGTAGACTCCCATGTAAAACCCAGTACGACCAGACCCATCGAAGGGAAGTTTTATTTTCCTTTGACCTGAACAAAGTATAATATACAATATACAATATGGGTTTTACCCTACTAATCCGACTTCCTAGACTAGAAATCATGCGCTGTCTCATAGAGACCCAACACCAAGTCACCATGCATAAAGATAAGGGAAGAACAACGATAACCCTATGAGTAACAATTTATACATCTTAACCCTATTACAATGTCGGTGCTAGATTGATGTAAGTCGGGAACGCAGAGGCAACATATAGAGAATCTTTAGAAAGGAATTTCGACAAAACAATAGGGAAATATTCTTACTTATTTTGAGGAAGTCGGCCAGTTCGCATCCGGTTACCATTCTCACTATCAATAGAATGAGCCTCCTCAACAGCTTACACACCAAACCAAACCCCCACAGTCATCAGTGGAGAGGCTACGTAGAATGAAAAAGATGAAAAGAATAACAAAACATCGTTTAATAACTAGAACATAGTATTAATGGAAGCTTATCAGGGAGGGATGGTGATGTCATTTAACTCGGTAACGTTTTCCCCAAATCGTCAGCATGCTTCACTGAAAGGAAAAAAAATAAAACGTAGAGTCTCTCGAAAGACTCCACAATGAAATAGTAAACATGTTAAAACCCTAAGAGGAACCTTAACCACTAAGTTTAATGTCGAAGTTATGAAGGACGGTTTAGCCATGTGACGAGGTCTAAGTTGGCGTGACTGGAATGGATGAAGATCCAGGTGAAAACATCGTAATTCACACTCACAGAACTTCCATTAAATGGTATATGTCGAGCCTTAAATACCTTATGACAGTTGACCTCTCTTTTCACATCAAGAAATGGTGAAATAAATGAATCCCTTCATGAATTGACGAGTTGGAACTCGTACACTTCAACTGTATTATTACAGTTAGCTTATCATTCAAGAGGAGGTTCGTTGGAACACCTTTTAGTTAATTCGAAGTTAACACAAGATCTCGTTAATCAAACTCTGTTAGGTAAAAGGATCAAAATCCTCACTAATCACGGGTAGTTCGTAAAGGAACCCATCTATGATCGGGGCTATGTATATGGATGCTAAGCGCATATCACTAAGTCACATAGTTTTAGTTGTGGGGTATAGACCCGGCCCATGGATATATATATAGATATATATATATATATGGTAAATTAAATTTACAACGGATAGATTAAAATCATATGGCACACAAAACATAGGAATCTCTTAATTAAAGAAAGATTAGGACTATAAGTCCTAACTCTAATTTACTGTATAGATATTATATAAATGTGAGTAGGTTGGAGACTAAAGGGAATTACTAGAATCCTTGGTGAATTAGTTGTATAATATCTCTATACAAAGCAAGTTAGACAGGTATGGAAATGACATCATTTGGTAGGATGAACTGCCATTACATCACAGAAAATTATGAAAAGGAAGAAGATTTCTTCTCTTTATCGACAAACATAAAAAAGTGAATTGGAGAATAATGTCCATGGAATGATTTTTTTTTTTTTATGGAAAATTTGAGGTACATTACAGTCATTAATCCATGATGCGTTGTAAAGGAATTAAACTTACTCTTAATTTTTACAACTATCATAATGATGAATCTTTTAACTCCTATAATAATTCTACAAGTAATTATCCACTACACAATGACCATTGATAACATTTTTTTGGGACCCAAGTACTAGATCTCAATTTATGTATATGTATATTGGGCCCAACCGCCATTCCCCTTGTCATGCATGATACCTACGGTGGAATTAATCTAATGTAAAAATAGATTTTCTAATAATGCCAAATTAGGTAATGGAATTATTTTAGGCTTACACTTATTTCAACCATATAAAGGCTCTTGTGAATCACATTACCTTAACCCAATGCTCTTTATTGTGGGCTTAGCATGAATGGTTTTTATTGAATTGCTAGAGTGCACAATCCCTTGGCATAACTCATATTTAAATTTATTTATTATCTTATCACATTTCAAGGAAAACTTTTGTATAGATGGAAAAGGTACTTACATGCTTGGAATATACACATTTCGAAGAATGTTCTAAGTGAAGGGGAAGAATTTAAGACCTCCTGTACTTATATGTGGCCCAATGTTTGCTATATACTTGGAAGTTGGGTTAAGGAGGATTTTTTCCGACTGAACCTTTCCTTGTATTCTTACCTCCTTAAGAGACTTATAACTTGTCATGTTTTTCTCTTCTTACCTTATTTATGTCATGTTCTATAGGTAGTAATTGTGTCTTTAAATTGATGTATGTAAATTGTAGTTGAATTATTGATGGAATGTATCATAGGGGGCAATTGCGTCAATTATTGATGTATGTTTTGTAGCATATTACTTTTGCACCATTAAATAGTGTTGATGTATGATTGATACAATAACTAGATTACTCTTGCACCATGAAAATAATGTCGATGTATGTTGATTAAGTAACTATCTTACTCTTGCACCATTGAAATAATGTTGATGTATGACGATGCGTTGATTAATTGCAGTTATTCATTGTGATGATGTGTTGATTGAGTCGTTGTTTATGTGTTGATTGTGTGCCTCTTTTAGTTATGTTAATGCATTTCTTATCTGTCGTTTTAGTTATGATGATGTATCACTTGAGATGTTGTTAATTATGTTGTGAAGAATTTAATATTAAATTCCTAATGCAAAGGATATATATATATATATATATATATACACACATTTTTATTCATTATTGTAATAGAAGAGTCGTTACACCTGGCTAAAATCAAATTTTATTGAAAGCTTGACCAAAATAAGAAATCAACCTTGTTTTTGTTAATATAATCTAATTTTCTAATAGCTTTATACTCTTATATATATATATATATATATATATATATATATATATAGATAGATATATATATATAGTTATAGTTATTTGAACAATTCAAAAATATAAATTTGTTTTTTTAATATAATAGAAATTGCATTCTTTTTTCTTCTAAAAAATAAATAATTGTTAAAAAATTATGGGGAAAATATTTAAAATTAAAGACATTCCATTTATAATTATAATTATATCAATGATGTTTTAATAAAGTTTGACTTCATAGGAGAAGGTCTTGAATGTCAAGATTAGAGCTATGTGATTCATTTGAATCCCATTTCATCACTCTTAAAACTTTTGAGAATTATTTCTCTAAACCCTTTAAAAACAAAACGTTTTAAGATTAATTTAAAAATAAATAAAATCGATAATAAATAAATCATGCTAAATTGTATTATATACTCCAGCTGATTAATCCAAAAACTGATATTTTATAATTTTGCTAGATAAATAAAACACTTTATATAAACGAAATGAAAGGAGTTCACCGTGAACAATTCAATAACAAGTTGAGTGATTTTAAATATAAGAGAAAACTTCAAAATTAAGTACTCTTTAACTATAGCCCTATTTAAATGATTAACCTTTTGATCAAATATTATTATTTAGTGTCACTTTTGATCAAATATTATTATTTAGTGCCAGGGTTATAGATAGCTATTAATGCTCTATTTAAATGATTAATTTTTTGATAAAATATTATTATTTAGTGCAAGGGTCAAATAAGGATTTTTTTAAGGAAGAAGGTCATAAAATTGTTATATAATTGCAGATCCAATTTTACTCTTTGAAGTGTTAAAAACTCTGAAAGGGTTTGTTATATCAAGAAGTCATGGATCGGATGGTTGGACTCTCGAATTCTTTTCAGAGATTTTGATCTTTTGCGGTGTGAATTGTTGGATGTGGTAGAAGAGTCTAGATTGAAAGGGAATGTTTCATGAGCACTAAATGCAACCTTTCTAGCACTCATCATGAAAAGTGATAATGATGTTTCCTTTGAAGGCTTTAGAACAATCTGCCTGTGTAACTTGACTTATAATATAATTACCTAAATTATAGCTTCGAGAATCAAACTCTTTTTGTCCATAGGTATTTCAAAGAAATAATTTGGATTTTTGGAAGGTAGATAAATCACAGATGCCATAGGAGTGGCATAGGAGGCCTTGCATTGTATAAAGGTCAAAAATACAAAATCTTTGGTCTTAAAACTAGATTTGATGAAATCCTATGATAGGGTGGATTGAGATTTTCTAAGGTTAGTTTTACTTCAAATTGCATTAAGCATTGAATCAACTGATTGGATTATGGGATGTGTAATTTCTGCAAATTTATATGTCTTAATAAATGGATTTCATCTAATATTTTAAAATTTTCTAGAGGTTTGAGGCAAGGGTGCCCTCTCTCCCCACTTTTGTTTTTACTTATTATAGAAGGACAAAGTAGGCTCATTATTAAGCTAGTTTAAGAAGGGAAATTTGTAGGCATCTTAGTGGCAAAAGGAACCAGAGTTACACACTTACTTTTTGTAGATTTTGTTATTTTATTTGGGAATAGTTCTCTAGGAGAATGGAAAGTTTTAAAGGAGGAACTTTATTTGTTATGTAATGTGAAGGGTATGTCCTTTATCTCTCAAAAGTCACTTTTCTTAGAAGTTGGCTAAACTAGGGAGGAGCTTACAACCTTAAATGGTATACTATCTTTTGAGGTAAAACCACTTTAAGTTGGTTTTAGGTACTTGGGTTTCTTTATCAAACCAAAATATTGTGCTCTCGATGATTGGAGTTGGTTACATAAAAAAATGGAGAAAATAATTTTAAATTGGAGTCATCGATGTCTTACCTTAGAAGAAAGATTGACGCTTATAAAATATGTCTTAGAAAGTACTCATGTTTACTAGCTCTCATTGGTTAAGATCCATATAAGTATCTGAAATAAAATAAGAAGAAGGATGTTCATTTTTTTATGGTCAGGAAAAAAATAAAAATAAAGTATACATCTGGTTAACTGGAAAAGGATTGCAAGACCAAAAAAGAAACGGGGTTGGGGTTTAAAATACATTTTTTGATTTGGAAAAGCCTTAGCAGAAAAAAACCTTTGGCGAAGCATCATGGTTCAAGGACTTTTGGAAGAAGTGATCCAGAAGAAGTACCTGAAAAAGAAAATAGTAACTGAATGGTTTAGAGAAGGGAGTAAGAACTTAAAAGGGATTTCAAACTATTGGAGAGAAGAGAGCACTAACTGATTCACTGCCTACCATTACTAATTGGCTTGGTTGGAAGTCAGGGAATGGATGAGACATTAGGATTGGAGAGGATATGATAATTGAAGCACAATCCATTTACAAATTGTCAAACAATATAACTAGTACCCTACACACTATTGATATTAATTTTTTGGGATAGGCAGGAACTTCAACTTATGAAGATCCAATTTTTCCCAGATGGGAAAGTGTAGAATTTATTGGTTTAGATGGAGAGCAAAAAGATGAATGGGATTTTATGTAAAAGGTTTAGTATGGACTGATATCGAATTAAATGATGAAAAATATGCTTTATTGTGGTCATGGAATGCAAAAGGAGGTAAGTTAATGCTAACAAGGCCTATGAAGTGATGATACTAAATGACCAAGAGGTCACTACAAATGAGTGGTATTTCCTTTGAAATTCAAATTATTTTGTTGGTTGATCATGGAAAACAGAATACTTTCTTGGAATAATTTGATAAAAAGGGGAATGATTGGCCTTAGTAGATCCGTGTTGTGTGGAGAAAGGGAGGAATATGTCAACCATTTGATGGTTGAATGTTTATTTACTAAAGATATTTGGAATTCTATCCTAAATGAACTTTATCTAAAAAGGATCTGGGGAGGTGGAGTGGATCAAGGAGATGGTGTTTTGGAAAGAGATAGCTATATTTGCTGGAAGATTTGGAAACACAAGAATATGATTATTTTTGAAGATCATAATCTTTCTCTGACCTAGGTTTGCAACAAAATCCTACTCTGACACTGATTTTCTTTGATGGAGACTAGAATGTGAGGGTTCAAAATGTGGTGCATGAGCTATTCTAAAGTGTCCAGAGTTGGGCTATTTCAATATTAAACTAAATTGTGGTACGAGTTGGGCTATTTCAATATTAAACTAAATTGTGGTACTAGGTCTAACACCAAGGGTGTATTAGTAGCACTTTGGAGAAGCTTGTTCTTCGCTCACTATAAACATATTAAAAGTTTACAACTAGCTGGTGACTCAAACCATGGATGTCAAAAATTCAACAACTTAGTGGAAAGTTCAATCACTTGAAAGCACAACATATTTACAAAGAATAAAACAATGAAGTTGATATGTTGTCCAAGCAGGATTTACATAACCTTTTGAAATATTAACAATTGTATAACTTATTTAAGAAAAATCTGAAGTTTATGTAATATTTTGTAGATATCCACTTTTAAAGAAGGGCTTTGTTGATTTTTGTTTTTTTATACTATAATACTAAACAGGTTTTGACTATGAAAGAGTTTGCAATTCTGAAATTAGAAACAGTAGATGCATATTTGTAAAAAGGAAAAATTATACTTGTTATTTTTTTTATACTATCAGCAGGTTTTGACTATGCAAAAGTTTACAATTCGAAAATTAGAAATAGTAGATGGATATTTGTAAAAGGGAAAAATTGTATGTGAAAATTATATTTACTAATATAAGTATTTTTTTTCTATTTGAAGAAAAAGGACTATTAAAGTTCCTTATGCTCACAATAGTAAATGGAAAAATCTAGTCGAAGGAAATAATTTCCAAATGTCATTTGTCGGATTGTGGACATATTGACATCCCAAAACAATACATATATTACGCGCCCCGATCTGTCAATTTTTACCTGTGGCTTAACGGTTCAAAGGGCGCTACAGTTTATTACAACCTCTATATATATATGTATATACAACCTCTATATATTACACCATACTCGGATTTGAACTATTAACTGCACAATACTTCGTATAATATCAGAGACAATACAGTCTAGCGATCTATTGCATGTTTGACAAGCACTATAATGGCTTCTTGGAAAAGTTAGCCGTGAGCTTTTTCTTTCCTAATATTAGAACGCGTTTCAACGGCTTCGCTATCTTATGCAATTCAATGCCTCGATCCAGGTGGAATGTCGTGACCAATTCCAGGGCTGTGGCCTAACAGTTCAGAGTAGGCTACAGTTTTCTCCATGTCGGGTTCAACCACATCAAATTTTACAGAAGGAAGGATTGTCCGAAGAAGCTGTGAGCCATGTGAATGAAGATGATGAGAAGTTACAAACTTCCATCACAGAGAAGCAGGATCAGATGGCTATTTTGATCATTGGAGGATTTGACATATTCCTACCAAGTGTGCGAGGAGAGGCTAACATAGAGGTTGAAGAGGCGACAGAACGACAACCAACAGAGATTGTCATAGAGGAAAAGGAGCAGATATTGATGTCTATCCCAATAGAAGGAGAATGCCCAGTTGAGTTACTCACTTAGTGGGAATTGGAGTTGAAGGCAATGGAGGATTGGTTGGTCAATCCATAACCAGAAGGTGGTTGCCAATGAATAGCCATGCCGGAGGAGATATACCGGCACAAATGACAGCTGGGGGAAGTTAGGATAGGAACAACCGAAGGACTGGCAGGAGCAAATCTATCAGGAGAAGTGGTAGTTGAGAAATAGTTCAGTGATGAGGAGCCTACAGGAGTGGAGACTACAACATAGTGGACAGCTAAGGCCACAAAGGAGGAAGATGTCTTGGGAAGTTAGCGTGATTTGCCCATCGACAAGGATAGAGTGCAACAAGATATTCTGCAACAAAAAAAAAAGCCAGGGGAGCAACTGGACAAAGTGATTGAGGAGATCAAAGAGATGATGTTGGATTCGGCAGAGGAATCGGTTAGCACAAGGAAGATGGACGAAAGGAAACCTACACGAGTAGTAGGATTCATGCAGCAGTAGCAGTGATGAAGCAGAGGAGCTGAGAGAAAATTCCAAGAGAAAGTTTCGTGTCCAAGTGGATTTCATCCACGTTGGAGAGCTCATGAGCAGGAGCTCATGATTTTTCTCGCTGCGGAGTATGATGCAGGAGCATTGATCCATCTCAACATGCATCGGCTCATTTAAACGCATGGTGCACATTCAAATTTTCCTCAAGGATCCAAGGCGTGATCCAGGCATTAATTGGGGACAAGTTGGAAGAGAAGAATCGTGCCTTCGCATGATTAAGAGATGAGGTCGCCATTAATAGGCTGACGAAAAATTGAATCTATGTCCGATTTGGGGGTAGATTGCTATCATTGTAAATTGGCCTTTCGATAAACCTTAGGGATAGTGATTTGACACCATTAGGTAGATTGGGAGGGAAGCTCATGGAGCCCCTATTGTATAAATCTTTGTATTATTTGCAAGTTAGAGGTTAGATTGGTTTTGGCTTAGACAAGCAGGGTTTTAAGGAGAGATACAGAGAGTTGAGAATCAGTTGTAGCTCAAACTCCACCATTGTAATTTGACATTCCACCATTAATAGAAAATGACAGTTTTTCCTTTTTTATCTTTCTATGTAATGGATGTTGTGTTGTGAATGTCTTTTACATGTTTGTGAATTGTAGATGGATGTTACAAATCATTTGCAAGCATAGATATAGAATTTTCTATCTGTGAGTGTGCTAAGTTAAGTCTGGTTCTCTAGGCTAAGTGCAAAGAGTGTGCGACTGAGCTGGAAAACTTTGTAAGCCGACGCAAGGAGTGCGAGCCTAGACTCAGTGGAGTCATAAGAGAAGCTACCAGGCGAGCATGCCATATTTACTTCCAGACTCATGGAGAAATTTCAAGGCGGTTAAGTCCCTTGAAAATAAAGACTGTGTAGAGAGAGACATAGTGCAGAGTTAATGAACACTATGGAATAGTCTGTTGGGAGGGAATTAAGTTGGCGTCAGCATACCTAGGAACTACACAACTGAAGGTGTAGAAGAATCCTGGAATTGCTTAACATTCTAGTGAAGGAATTTTTTGCAATAAGTGCATCGAAAAAGGAAAGAAGATGCCTTAAACTTTCCACAAGGCCAAGGGAGAAATCGTCGAAGAACTGAGCTAGTGCAAGGAGTGCACCTAAGGTATCTAGAGTTCACCTTATAAGCTGAAAAGGAAGGGAAAAATACTGCCAAGAGGGATAAGAGAAGCTCAGAGAGGAACTTGAAATCTTGGAGGTTTTCAAACCAAGGAAAGTCACAGAAGGTTGTCTGTGCAAATTTCTACAAGGAGCGCAGAAGGAGTTTCAAGAATAGTCTAAGTCTCGAAAGATAAATTTTTCTAAGTGTGCAAAGGATTCAAGGACTTGCTGAAGTTCCAAAGACGATTTGATCACAGTTGTTGATCGCGAGAGGATCGAGGACCGTAGATCTGGTCCCAGAGTATTCATCGATTCAAAAATCAAGAAATCAGGAGGAACCAACTCGCGAAAGTCTTGAAGTGCGAGATTGCGAAGGGAGCTGACCCATGGTTGCAATCCGTTATCATATCAAGGGAGCGCCTAGCAGCGAGGGCTAAGGACAATGACGCAATAATTGAGAGTTCCAAGGAAGGGGTGCGTAGGTATCACATCATGGATACCAAGTAAGTAGAAAGGGCCTGTGCCAAGCCAATTTGGTTCCATCAAGAGCCTAATGCTTCATTCAACTCAAAGACTTGAATGATCTTGGACTGCGATACTGGACCAGGAAGTCAAGCCAGCCCCGAAGGAGAGAAAAGAGATGGGGGAGGTTGGCAACAATTTTTTATGTAAAAGGTTTAGTATGGACTGGTAGTGACTTAAATGATGAAAAATATAATTTATTGTGGTCTTTGAATACAAAAGGGGGTGAAGTTAATGCTAAACATGCCTATGAAGTGATAAGCTTAGATGACCAAGAGGTCACTACAAATGAATGGTATTTAAATATCTGGAATTGGGAGATGCCTTTGAAAGTCAAATTATTTTGTTGGTTGATGATAGAAAATAGAATACTTACTTCTCTGTCTGATGTTCTGATGTGTTTATGTGTTATGTGTTAAGTTCTTTGATATATATAGATAGATTTGTTTATGATTTGTGCTTATGATAAATCTGGATGCTAGATCTAATGTATGTGAACTTTCTTAGTGCTCAAATCTGCTAGATATCGTCTAATTCCTTTGCTAAGTACTTATATTCATTAGATCACCGTGAATGTTGCAATGCTTTATTTTCTCTACGAAGTAGATATTGGTTAGATAATGATGAACTAACGATGCTAAGTGATCTATTAAGTGTTAAAATCATAGATTTGTTTCCTAGCTAAGGTTGTAGAAACCCGAGTCCTTCAACCACCCCTGCCTCTACCTCAAGTGAGAATTCATCTGCTATGTAGGTGTTGCTGAAAGGGTCGGTAGTTAGGGTTTTGTTGATGCATTTTTGTAGCATTGAACCATGGGTATACCCCTGTGGCAACACAGAGTAATACTTATCTTGAATGGACATAGGAATTCTTCCAGTCATAACCGCGAGCCATTGATACACTAGAAGGGGAGGAGTGAGCTTGAACGACCTGATGGGTACCCTCGCAGCAAAATAGGGTCCCATCATTAGATTGGCTACCTTTTGATAAAAACAAACTCTCAGGAAATAGACAAGAAGCAATAATAACACAATAGCATTTTCAAATTAGAACTGCAAAGGGGCTCGTGTGACATGCATTTTTCAAGTCAGAGTAATAAAATAGTGAATACATAATTAAATTTTTTTTCGAATGCCAGGATGCGAATGGTTTTTCACACGCACAAGTAAACTGTATCAACAGAGTGAAAAAATGTTACATCAATATAATACAAACTCAAGTAAATGCATGCCGCAAAGTACTTTTCAAATGAATAAAGACACATATATACTGAATGGAAATTACAACCAATCTTTAAAGAGAAACTACAGTCATCAATCCATACAGTGGGATCGGAGGACCTACAAAATGGTAGACTCCCATGTAAAACCAATACGACCACACCCATCGAAGGCAAAGAATCGTAATAATATTGAAGGGACATTTTCTTTTCCTTTCTCCCGAACAAAGCATAATATACAGTATATAGTATGGGTTTTACCCTACTAAACCTACTTCCTGGACTAGAACTCTTGCGTAGTATCACAGATACCCAACACCAAGTCACCATGCATAAATATAAGGGAAGAACAATGATAACCCTATGAGTAACAATTTGTACACGTTAACCTTATTACAATGTCTGTGCTAGATCATTGTATGTCGGGAACGAGGAGGCAACATATAGAGAATCTTTAGAAAGGAATTTGGACAAAATAGTAGGGAAATATTCTCACTTGTTTTGAGGAATCTAACCAGTTCCCATCTAGTTACCGTTCTGACTGTCGTCAGAACGAACCTTCTAAATAGCTTAGACACCAGACTGAACCCCCATAGTCATCAATGGAGAGGCTACGTAGAATGAAAAAGATGAAAAGAAGAACAAAACCTCATTTAATAACCATAACATAGTATTAATGGAAGCTTACTAGGTAGGGCGCATGGTGATGTCATTCCACCGGGTAATGTTTTCCCTAAATCATCAGCATGCTTCAAGGAAAGGAAAAAATTAACACGCAGAGCCTCTTGAAAGAATCCACAATGAAATAGTAAACATGTTAAAACACTAAGAGGAACCTTAACTACTTAGTTAAATGCCGAAGGTATGAAGGATGGTTTAACCATGTGACGAGGGTCGAGTTGGATTGACTGGAATGGATGAAGAGTGAGGTGAAAGCATCATAATTGACACACACACAACTACTATTAAATGGTATATGTAGAGCGTTAACTACCTTCTGATAGTCGACCACTCTTTTGACATCAAGAAATGGTGAAATAAATGAATCCCTTCGTGACTCGATGAGTTGGAACTCATACACTTCAACTGTATTATTACAGTTAGCTTATCGTTCAAGAGGAGGTTCGTTGGAACACCTTTTAGTTAAGTTGATGTTAACACAAGATTTCATTAATCAAAATTTGTTAGCTAAAAGGATCAGAATCATCACTAATCATGGGAAGTTCATAAAGGAACCCATCTATGATGAGGGCAATGTATATGGATGCTAAGCACATATCAATAGGTCACATAGTTTCAGTTGTGGGGTATAGACCCGACCCATGGCTATATATATATATATGGTAAATTAAATTTACAAGGGACAAATTAAAATAATCATGCGCGCAAAACATAGGAATCTCTTAACTAAAGATAGATTAGGACTATAAGTCCTAAGTCTAATTTAGTGTATAGATATTATATAAATGTGAGTAGGTTGAAGACTAAATGGAATTACTAGAATCCTTGATGAATTAGTCGTATAAGATTTCTATCCAAAGCAAGTTAGACAGGTATGGAAATGGCATCATGTGGTAGGACAAACTGACGTTACGTCACAAAAAAATATAACAAGGAAGAAGATTTCTTCTATTTATCCACAAACATAAAAAAGGGAATTGGAGAATAATGTCCATGGATTTTTTTATTTTTTTTATGGCAAATTTGAGGTACAGTACATATGGTATCAGAGAAAAGGATTACAACACTTGAACCTTGAAAAGGGAAAAAGTATTGACTTAGTACAATGTTTTTTATGATTATGAAAAACTAACAAAAACAACTATTGTTACAAACATAAAACTCTTTTTTATTTGGTATTAATCATGGCAGTCGAGGATGATGCAGAAATCAAACTTGAGGGGAATCCCAAACAAATACCTCCTGAACATCCGAGATAGAATAGTGATGGGAGCTCACCTACTGATGTTATGGAAACAATGAGGAATCTCATTGTTGAGCTACAAGTCTTCAAAGAAGACAATGAGAAATTGAAGAAGGAATAGCAGGAACAACAAGAAATAAATGAGGTCATGTTGCATAGTACAGTGAAAAAGAAAATCCCAAAGGACGATGATCATGAGGAGGAGGTCAGTAAAAGGGCCTCCAAGAATTCTTGTCCTGAAGAAGAAAGAGGGGACAGTTCATATGAAGGTACACCTTCAGCTGAAGATAAAACAAAACCAGACAGAAAAAGGAGGTTGGTAGATCACCTTGAAGGATAATTTAAGAAAATCAAACCTGCTACCTTTGATGGGGAATCCAGTACAGGGGAGGAAGATGAGGCATGGTTAATAGACATCAAGAATTATTTCCAGATCTACAATTATTCTAGCAATATGAAGGTCAGAATGGTTATTTATAAGATGAAAGGAAAATCCAACATTTGGTGGCAAGATCCGAAATTGACCAAGGGCCTAAAAGAGAAACAGATGGAATGGGCATACTTTAAGAAATATTTGAAGAAATAGTACCTATCTAAAATCTACTCTGAAAGGAAAACCAAAGAATTTTATCAGGTACAACATGGTCAAATGACTATGGAGGATCTGATAAACAAATTCCTAGAATTACTAAGGTTCATACCTTTTATCCGAGAGGACAAGGCAAAAATCCAACAGTTCCTAAGATGTTTACCACACTCTTATAAGGACAAAATCGAGTTTGATAAACCCAAATACTTGAGTGAAATATTCAGGAAAGCTCGAATGTGTTACGATTAACAATCAATAAAAACAATGGACAAAATTTCCCAAAGATTGGAAGGATAAGAAACAAGACCGAATGAACCAGTGGAAGAAGGGATACCAGTCAACTACTTATCGGAATGCAACAAAAAGATTTCCTAGAAAAGATTTTCAGTCCAACAATCCAAATACACAAGGCAGTGGTAAACTGATAAATCTGGGAACAAAGAAGTTTGGGGACAACCCCCACGAACCATTAAAGTGTTGGGAATGTGAAGAACCTCATCTAAGGAGGAACTATCCACATTTAAATTCAACAACTAGAACTATTGTTCACAATTTGCAGGAAGCCTCGACGATGGGTTATGTGGGTAGAAGCTTGCATCAGATAAATGCATTCGTGGATGGTCGACAAGTTAACCACCATTCCTCTGTGGTAGAAATTGAAGGTAAAATCAGTAACACTCAAATTTTTGTTTCAATTGATCCTGGATCTACATTAACTTATATCACTCCTGGTGTAGTAGAGTCAAATAAACTTAAGAAAATGAGACACACAAAATCATGGCTAGTACAACTAGCAACAGGAACAAAAAGGAAAGTGTTTGACTTTATTTCTGATTATGAATTCATCTTAGGTGGTCAAAATGATGCAGGAGCACCGCTCCATGTCAGCAGTGTGCTATCCAGCCAACACATCCAACACACAATTAATGGAGAAATGGAGAGGTGCAACCCTCTTAATTTTGAAATTCGAAATTTCAATAAATGTTGTAAGGATTTTAATGACAGACCACGCCTTTGTATAGGTAGTAGTTTAGGTTTCCTTTAATGGCTTCCTACAACAATCCCAGGTCGTAGTCAGGACTGGGCATCAATTTATGTAATGTAGTTGTCAGAGCTGGCCTGTGATAGCGATAGCTCAGAGACGGCGGTTGAAGATAAGCTCATGGGAGCCCTCATTTTGTAATGAAGAAATTAGAGTAGATAGAGGGATAGGAGGAGAGACCAGACTAGAGAGGTCACAAGAGAGAAAGAGAGAGTTGAGACTTGTTACAGTCCAGCCTTTGTAAACACCTTGTTAGGCATTTCTGGATTAATAGAAAAGCATTTTTTCCTGCATATTGTTGTTCATGTGTTTACGTTTCGAGAATGAATGTTGTAGACACAGGTGATAGATAGATTTTACTATCTGTTTGTGATTTTGTCGATTTCTATATGGGTTCTTTAAGCTGTGCAAGGGGTGCACAACAGAACAAAGGAGGTTTTGTAGCCAGCGCAAGGAGTGTATATTTGAATATCTCATTTGAGATCAGAGGAGAATGTGCCAGGCAGGCACACCAGGAGAATTCACAACTCAGGAGAAGCCTCAGAGTTACTGAACACTCTGGAGGTGAAGACTGTGTAGCGAAAGCATGGGGAGAAGACAAAACTACTAAAGGTTTTGTAAAACTCTGCTAGGAGGGCATTGAGTGCATGCATAGAGTGCACAGAAGGGACTCTATTTTGATTTTAGAGAGAAGAGAAGTGTCGCAGGAGAAGAAATTCATAGGGTTGATGAATACTCTGTAGGCTCTACAAGGTGTGCATCGAGCAGAAGAATGCAGGGTGGGTGTAAGGAGTTTTATTTTCTAGAAAAATTCTTGAATCTGAGTTATTCGAGGTCCTAAAATGCAAAGTGTGCACAGGAGTAAATATCCAATAGGACGAATCTCATAAGGGACAATGTTTCTATAATGCAGACGAGACCCAAAGGAACTGGGCTCACAAAAGGAAGAGTCAAAGGTCGAGACCTTTGACAGTTAGAAAATCCTCTAAGTCGAAAAGCCAAGAAGCTCAGGAGGAAGAGCACAACTACCATTGGATTAATGTTGGGAGGAAAGATCTGGACTGTTGAATCTACGTCTAGGAAACAGGAGGAGAGCGCGCAAGGAGTATAGATCTGAACCATCAGATCTAGTGCCAATACCTGACAACTGTGGGATCATGCGAAGGCACGCGAGGTCTAAACCCTTGGATATCCATACATTCAGGAATCAGAAGTTGGAGGAGTAGAGGAGGCTACACCCCATACTTGTAATTATCAAGATCGTGAAATCGCGCCAGCTGTTGCATCTGGAGTGTAGTGGCCAGAGAGCCACTGGACCAAGGATACATGCATGAGGTTTAGCCTCTAGGAGGTGCACAACAAAAAGAATCTGGGCCATCAGATATAGCACCAAGGACCGATAGTCGTCGCACCCAGGAGAAGGTGCAAGGGGTTTAATCCCTGGGAAGCCACACAGAAGGATAGAATGGACGGTACAAACTTTGATGGAGAAGTGTCGAGTTGTGATGAGCTGTCGTATCCAGAAAATGCGTGAAAGGTTTAAAGCTCCTAATAGCAGAAGGAAGAGGACTCGTCAAGTCCCAAAAGCATCAAGACTGTCCATTTCGGAGGACAGGTGGCAGAGATCTCAATGATTTCACAAATTTGGGGTTCGTGAGTTTGGAGGGCAGACCAAATTCTTGGTTTCATGAAGTCCCAAGTTGTGAGGAGAAGGGAAGGAGATCTAGACCGTTGGATCTAAGCCACGAGAGAACCATTGGATCAAAACCTCCATGTGGTATCACGTATCGGGGGTTGAAATAATTTATTTTCGACTGTAGAAGTCGCAAAGTGCCAAGCATTGAGGGATTGTACGAACACATGTCACATCCGTTAGGTGGGGACGACGTGGTTGACAGGTGGTGCAAACACAGAGCACACAGAAAAGGTAGAAGTAGGCGATAGGTCGCATACATACATCACCATGGAAGGGGTCAGCCCATCGCTGACTTATCATGCTTCGTGATTTCGCAAAAGAGGAGCATGAGGGTCCAACACTCCAACTTGAAAGGTCACGATTTGTGAGTAGTGCTAACACTTAACCCTAGCTGGTGGTTATGTGTAGAAGGCGCTAACAATGAGGAGCCATACCCGTATCGCATCTTAGGTATCGATGTTTGGAGAAAGAGTAGTCGAGGGTCTTTGACTCACAAACTCATGAGTTGCGAAAAGCACTTGTGCTAAGGCCAGGTTGTGGTCGCATGAAGATGTAAGACTTGTGCCTGGTGTTAAGTTGTGTAGGGTGTGTTTTCATTAAGGACCTATGGATTCATTGAAGGTTCTAGCAGAGAACCAAAGGAGCCACTTTGGCTCGAGGAGAATTTAGAGCGATCCTGAGCATATCTCGTCCAAAGGTTCGGGGGTCAGCATCAAGTGGTATCAGATCCACTTTCTATCTGTAGACTGCAGGCAGAAGGAGCTATTGTAGATAAAGAAAATACTCTAATACACACCAAGTGCTATCAGAGTAGATTTTTGTCTGTAGATCTCACAAAAAAGAGAAAGAGGAGACTATTACTTTGTTAACAAACAAAGGATAGACGGTGGGAGAAATTCTGGTAACATCAAGTGGAATCAGAAGCAAAGATTCATCTGTATACAGCAAGTGAAAGAAGCAGGGTGTTAAATCTCTATGGTGATTCTTGCAAGGTGTGCAACAAATGATAGACAACCAGGTGATATGTAGGAGGACATGGAGATTCTCTCAGATGTAGAGTGATCCATACACTTGCCAGGAGGGCAGGTGAAAGATGGAAATGGATATTGAAGGCCATGAGCGTGGGGGAAGAAGAGACCAACAGCAGATGAGTAAAGAATAGATTGACAAAGAACTTGCTGAGATAAGGGAGAGAATGGAACAAATGACATTGAAGATGCAGTAGGAGGAAAAAGTACACTGGAGGTACAAATAGCCTCTGAACAAGAAATCCAAATGGTCTGTTCAGAAGTTGTTGGCCAAGAAACAACAACAAGAGTTGAAGAAGTGGCTGAGGTATGCTGAAAGCCTCAATGACACAGAGTTGGTTTTCATTTGTGAGCCAAAAGTTGGAGAAACCCTCAGTGATGAGGAGGAGAGATCGGTTTCAGATCTCATGGGCTGCTAGGAGGGCAGAGATGAATTTTTGAATTCCCAAGTGGGAAATGGAATGAGATCACTAGAGGATCTCATAGACTATCAAGAGGACAACAACAAAAATTCATATTGCCAGGTGGGCAATGGTATGAGATTAGCAGAGGATCCCATAAACTGCTAGGTGGCAAGAAGTGAACTTTCGAGTTGCTAGGTGGGTAATGGGAAGAGATGAGCAAAAGGTCTCGCATACTACCATGGGGGAAGTGGTGAAAGTTTAGATTGACAAGTGGGCAATGATATGGGATCACTGGATCTCATAGACTGCCAAGTAGGCAACAAAAAATTCTGAAATTGCCAGGTGGGTAGGGGAAAAGAAGTGAGACTGTTTGAAAGTCTCAGGGACTCGGGAGTGAGTTCAGGTAATCAAGGACTGTTGATAAGTGAAGACTCATGTGGTTTTGCAGACCATGTGAATGAAGATGATGACAAGTTAAAAAATTGCACCATCCAAAAGGAGGATAATAAGAGCATTCTGATGATTGGGGGAATTAGGGTATTCCTACCAGAAAGCTTAATTGAGGAAAGATCATGTGTTGCGGATGCAACAAAAGAAGGAGGATAGCCAACATAGATTGTCAAAGAAGAGGAAGAAGTGGAGCAAACATTAATGTTTTCCCAAGAAGAAGAACAAGAGCATTCATCCGAGTTGCTCAAAAGTTTTAGCCAGGAAGCTAAAACAAAAATGACTGCAGCACTAGACTCTGCAGTAGAAGAGGAAGTAGACAGCATGGATTTTGCTGATCTATATCAAGAATTGGAAGCACTGGAGACAAGGGTGATGGTGTAAATTTTGCAAATTTGAGAAGCCAAGATGGAAGAAGCTGGAAGTATGGTAGCAGGACAAATGGAAACAACAGAACTGCCACAGGAATAAGTTGAGCAGCGGTTCAGTGAGAAGACTACAGAGCTGGAGTTTGCAGCAGAGTGGCCACTTAGTGCCACAAAGAGAGATAATGATAGCAAGAGAGATCGAGCAAATATTCCCATTGAGAAGATAATAGTGCAACAGAGAAGACTGCATACAAAGAGCCATCCACTGGAGCAGCTGGACAAGGTAATTGAAGAAATTAGAAGGCTAGTGTTGAGTTCAGCTGCAAATACTGCTAGCAATGAGAATTTGAGCAGAAGGGAGCCTGCAAGAGCAGCAGGGCAACAACAACAACAACAACAACGAAGTAGAGGAGTAGGTGGATAGCTCCAAAGGAAAGTTTGGGATCCAGGTGGATTTCAACACTACAGAAGAGGACCTCATGATCAGGAGATCATGATTTTTCTAGCTGAGGAGTATGATTTTTCCAGCCAACCAACACATCCAGCATGCATTCAATGGAGAAAGGGAGAGGCGCAGCCCTCTCAATTTTGAAATTCAAAATTTCAATAAATTTTGTAAGGCTTTTAATGCTAGACCATGCCTTTATATAGGTAGTGATTGAGGTTTTCTTTAATGGTTTCCTACAGCAAGCCCATAATGTAGTCAGGACTAGGCATCCATTTATGTAATGTAGTCATAGGAGCCACCCTGTGATACTGATAGCTCAGAGACGGTGGTTGAGGATAACCTCATGGGAGCCCTCATTTTGTAATGAAGAAATTATAGTAGAGAGAGGGATAGGAGGAGAGACCAGAGCAGAGAGATCGAGAGAGAGAGAGAGAGAGAGAGCTAAGACTTGTTACAGTCCAACATTTGTAAACACCTTGTATAGGCATTTCTAGATCAATAGAAAATAAGTTTTTCTTGCATATTGTTGTTCATGTGTTTATGTTTCAAAAATTAATGTTGTAGACACACGTGATAGATAGATTTTACTATATGTTTGTGATTTTGTCGATTTCTATTTGGGTTCTTTAGGCTGTACAAGGGGTGAACAATAGAACAGAGGAGGTTCAATAGCTAGAGTAAGCAGTACATATCTGAATCTCTCATTTGAGATCGGAGGAGAACATGTCAGGAAGAAACACCACGAGAATTCACAACTCAAGAGAAGCCTCAAGGTTACTGAACACTCTGGAGGTGAAGAATGTGCAGTGAAAGCATGGGGAGAAGACAGAACTATTGAAGGTTTTGTAAAACTCTGCCAGGAGGGCATTCAGCACATGCATAAAGTTCACAGGAGGGACTCTATTTCGAGTTCAGAGAGAAGAGAAGAGTTGCAAGAGAAGGCACTCATAGGGTTGTTGAATACTTTGTAGGCTCTGGAAGGTGTGCATCGAGAAGAAGATTGTCGGGTGGGCGTAAGGAGTTTTCTTTTCTAGAAAACTTCTCGAATCTGAGTTATTCGAGGTCCTAGAATGCAAAGTGTGCACAGGAGTAAATATTCAAGAGGGTAAAGCTCATAAGGAACAACGTTTCAATAATGCAGACGAGAACCAAAGGAACTGGGCTCACAAGAAGAGGATTCATGGTCGAGACCTTCGAGACTTAGAAAATCCTGTAAGTCAAAAATCCAAGAAGCTCAGGAGGAAGAGCACAACTTCCGTTGGATCGGTGCAGGGAGGAAATATCTAGACTGTTGAATCTATGTCTAGGTAATAGGAGGAGAGCGTACAAGGAGTATAGATCTGAACCATAAGATATAGCGCCAATACCCGACAACCGTTGGATCAGGCGAAGGAAAATAGGGTTTAAACCCTTGGATATCCATACATTCAAGAATCGAAAGTTGGAGGAGCAGAGGAGGCTACACCCCACACTTGCAATTGTCAAGATCACGAAATCGCGATAGCCATCGGATCTAGAACACAGTGTCCAGAGAGCCATTGGATCAAGGATACATGAACGAGGTTTAGTCCCTGGGGGGTGCACAAGAAAAAGGATATGGGCCGTCAGATCTAGCACAAAGGATCGATAGTCGTCGGATCCGGGAGAAGGTGTGAGGGGTTTAATCCATGGGAAGTCGCACGAAAAGGTAGAACGGATGACAGGAACTTCGAGGGAGAAGTGTTGAATTGTTGTGAGCCGTCGGATCGAGAAAATGTGAGTGAGGTTTAAACCTCGTAACAATAGAATGAAGAGGGCTCGAAAAGTCCCAAAAGCATCAAGACCATCCATTTTGGCGCATAGGTGGGAGAGATCTAGATCATTTCGCGAATTCGGGGTTCGTGATTTTGGAGGGCAGACCAAATTCTTGGTTTTGCAAAGTCCCGAGTTGCGAGGATCAAGGAAGGAGATCCAGACCATTGGATCCAAGCCATGGGAAAACTATTGGATCAGAGCCTCTACATGGTATTGCGTATCGGGGGTTGAAAGAATTTCGTTTAGACTGTAGAAGTCACAAAGTGACAAGCATCGAGGGCTCGTATGAACACGTGTCACATCTGTTAGGTGGGGACCATGTGGTTGATAGCTGATGCAAACATAGAACGCACAGAAAAGGCGGAAGTAGGCGACAGGTGGTGTACACACGTCACCTTGGAAGGGGTCAACCCATTGTTGACTTATCGTTGTTTAGGATTTCGCAAAGGAGGAGCACGAGGGTTCAACACTGCAACTGTTGAAGTCATGAGTTGCGAGTAGTGCGAGCACTTAGCCATAGCCAATGGTTAGGTGTGGAAGGCACTAAAAAGGAGGAGACATACCCGTATCGCATCTCGAGTATCAGTGTTTGGAGAAAGAGTAGTCGAGGGTCTTCGAATCATGAACTCGCGAGTTTCAAAAAGTGCTTGCGCTAAGACTAGGTTGTGGTCGCATGGAGATGTAAGGCTCACGCCTGGTGTTAAGTTACGTAGGGCATGTTTTCATGAAGGATGTATGGATTCGTTGAAGGTTCTAGCATGGAACCAAAGGAGCTGCTTTAGCTCAAGGATAATTTAGAATGATCCTGAGCAAATCTCGGCTAGAGGGTCGGGGGTCTGCATCACAAAACATCAGGACAAATCTGAACATTCTACCACCAGGATCTTGTGATGTAATTATCAGAATGGATTGGTTAGAAAGGCATAAATCAGTGCTAGATTGTTATGAAAATACACTTAAGTATAAAGACGAAAGTGACACTGCTAGGACAGTTCAAGGTATACAAAAACAAATATCAATTAGACAACTTTCAACAATGCAATTTAAGAAATGCATGAGAAATATGCCATCCAAGTAACAAAACTGTTAGAAAATGAAGATAAACCCAACTTGGAGGACTTTGCTGTTATTTATCAGAATGGATTGGTTAGAAAGGAATAAATTAGTGCTAGATTGTTATGAACAGACACTTAAGTATAAAGATGAAAGTGACACCGCTAGGACAATTCAAGGTATACAAAAACATGTATCAATTAGACAAGTTTCAACAATGCAATTTAAGAAATGCATGAGAAAGGGTTGTCAAGTTTATGCCATCCAAGTAACAAACCTGTTAGAAAAATAAGATAAAACCAACTTGGAGGACCTTGTTGTTTTGTGTGATTTCAGAGATGAGTTTATTGATGAAATACTTGAATTACCCCCTAGAAGGGAAATAGAATTTTCTATTGACCTGCTACCTGGTTCAACCCCTATCTCTAAATCACCTTACCGAATGTGTTTGCTGGAGTTGACAGAACTAAACTTTCAAGTACAAGAATTATTGGACAAAGAGTATATCAGACCAAGTGTTTCACCATGGGGAGCACCGGTCCTCTTTGTGAAAAAGAAGGAAGACACTCTAAGACTATGTATTGATTATAGACAATTAAACAAAATGACTATTAAGAACAAGTACCCCTTACATACGATAAATGATCTGTTCGATCAAGTAGGTGGGGCAGATATTTTCTCGAAATTGGACTTACGATCTGGTTATCACCAGGTTAGTATAAAAGATGACAACATATGTAAAACAACTTTTCGAACGAGATATGGGAATTACGAATTTGTGGTTATACCTCTCGGACTCACTAACGTGCCAGCCACGTTGATGTGTTTAATGAATAGTATTTTCAGTCAGTATTTGGAAAAATTCATACTGGTATTCATTGACGATATTTTTGTATATTCTAAAGCAAAAGAAGAACACAAAGAACACTTAAGAATAGTTCTACAAACTTTAAGGAAGCACAAATTGTATGTTAAATTCGATAAGTGTGATTTTTATCAAAATAAAGTATAGTACCTAGGACATGTAATATCTACAGAGGGCATTGCAGTCAATCTTGAGAAAATAAGAGCAATCATGGAATGGCCAGTACCTAAGGGTGTAGCGGATATCTAGTCATTCATCGGAATCACCAGATACTACTGCAAATTTATAGAGGGATTTTCCAAAATTTCTTACCCTATCACATCTTACAAAACAAGTGGACCAAGTTTAACTAGTCACATAAATGTCAAGGCAGTTTCAATAAATGAAAGGAATTGTTAACAACCGCACCCATTCTAAAGGTAGCAGACCTAGACAAAGACTTCACCGTCTATGTAGATGCGAGTAAACAAGGACTAGGTGGTGTCCTAACCCAAGACATGCATTTTATTTGCTATGAGTCCCGAGTACTAAAAGAACATGAGAGAAACTATGTCACTCATGACTTAGAATTGGCAGTTATAATACACGCCTTAAAAATGTGGCGACACTACATAATGGGAAGAAAGTTTATGTTATTGACTAACAACAGTGGTGTGAAATTTATGTTTAGTCAACCAGACCTTAATGAAAGACAAGCTAGATGGCTAGCCTTCTTGAGTGAATTTGATTTTGCGGTAAGACATATCAAGGGAAAGGAAAACAAGATAGTTGATGCTTTGAGAAGAAGATCTCATGTGTTGTTTGAAATAAACGTTAGCAGGGCAGAAAGAAATATTGAACATAGGATAAAGATTGGAGGTAATAACGATGAAAATTACACTAAGACAGTGGCAAAAGTAAAAAACACTAAAAACATTTCAGACAAAAGAAACCCAAGTTTAGACAAGGATGGTTTACTACGGTTTAAAAACAGGATATACATACAAGATCCAACAGAATTAAAATTAACAATATTGGATGAAGTGCATAAGAAACCATATTCTGGTCATCCAAGATACCAGGAAACGATAACAACACTAAGAAAGTTATTTTATTGGCCTATATGAACAGAGAAACAATAGGATACTTAACTAAGTGTCAAGATTGTCAACAGGTAGAATTCGAACACTAGCATCCAGCCAACCAGTTGCATCGCTTTCCTGTGTCAGAATGGAAATGGGAGACTATGTCACTGGAATTTATTAGAGTTTTGCCTAAAACTTAGAAACATAATGAGTCTATTATGGTGGTAATCGATAAACTCAGTAATTCAACACACTTTATTCTTGTAAAGTCTACTTTTAAAGCTATTAACATCACCAAAATATTCATGAAAGAATTTTTTAGGTTGCATGGTATTCCTAAAATGGTGATTTCGGATAGAGACGTAAAATTTACATCTACTTTTTGGAAAGAATTATTTGTAGGGATAAATACTAACTCAAATTTCAACATGAATTATCATCCACAAATGGATGGACAAACTAAACGAAGAAACCAAATTGTAGAATATATGCTCCACATGTACACAATAACAAAACCAAGCAAGTGGGAAGATTACCTGCACTTGGTAGATTTTTCATATAGCAATGGGTACCAAACTTTAGCTAAAATGATCACCTTCGAGGTACTGTATGACATAAATTGTATGACTCCAATTAGTAGGGATAGCCCAGTTGACAAACTCATGGTTGGACTAGAAATTATCCAGGACATGGAGATCACGATAAGAAAAGTACAACAAAACTTAAAAGAGGCACAGGACAAACATAAGAGTTATGCAGATCGGAAAAGAAGAGACTTTGATTTTCAAGTGGGAGACCATGTTTACTTAAAAGTGAAAGACCAGAAAAGCTCAATAAAGCTAGCGAAATGTGCCAAGTTAGCACCCAGGTTTTGTGGGGCCTTTAAGATACTATATCGAATTGGACCCGTAGCATACCAACTTGAACTTCCCGCAAATCTAAAAATTCATAATGTATTTCATGTTTCTTTGTTAAGGAATTATGTTCATGACCCCACTCATATGATTGATTAGAACTTGGTGTAGGTGAAACCAAAAGGTGAGTTCCAGGTAGAACCTCTCCACACTCTGGACCGGAGAGAAATAACACTTTGGAACAGAGCCACCGCTCAGGTAAAGGTGCAATGGAAGCACTTTAGCCCTGAGGAGGCCACTTGGGAGTTAGAGGGAGATTTGCAGAAATCTCATCCAATCCTGTTCCAAGAAAAGACCGAACACTGAGGATAGTGTTTTATTGAAGTGGGAAAGGACGTGACATCCCCCCCAAAAAAATAAAAATATTTTTAAGTTTGAGATTTCTTAGGAAAATTATTACACTTTTGGTAGATTCAAAATTGGAATTTAATTTTTTCCATTTTTGGCAATTTCGAATTTCGAATTTAATCAATTGTATTTAATGATTGTGACTATTGGGAAGAGACCTAATTTGACCCAAATAACTTCTTGACTATGACACTCGTATGAAACAAAATATTTTATAATTATTGCTGGAAGACAAATGGAACAACCATGTTGAAATCAACTCACCATCACTCCATGAGAGGGGAACATGTTGGAACTACCTCAGGGATGATTGTTACAAGTGGAAAATCAATAATTTAGTCATTGGAAGCCCCTGAAAATCATGGATTTAGTAAGCTGCAAAAATTCCCAAGGGAGGGAAAAAAGACCTAGGAAAAAATGACTTGGATATATGGCATATGTGAGGAGGCAAGACGTTCCGAGTATGCGGGGAAAAGGAAATCGATCTCTTGATGTTATGAACACTACTTATTGAGTGTGAGGCAAGAAGAAAACTACTGAAAAATGAAAGACATTTTTGAGGGGGAGTTCCGAGTTAGCCCTCATGGATTGATGGTCAAGCTAGGGGGTGAACATGACAAGTGATTTGGCTGCCTTGTTCTAAGGTTGGGTGGAACTTCATTTTTCCATTTGTTATTCAACAACTTTTTTTCAGATATGTCTATCTACTCTTTCTCTGGTCAAATGTTATTTGAATTATTGTTGTTGGAGTAAAGTAAAAATAATATAATTCTTACAGTTTTACTATATCTCTTTAGTAAAAAAAATTTAGAAAATAAACTTGATAATATAGAATGATACATACATAATTTATCACATACCAAATACAAAGGTAGAAATAAGGGTCTATTACAACCAGACTGTTTTAATGTAAATGAAAATGATTAGTTTAGAGAGTCATAATTAAATTTATGAAATGAAACGAATAGCTCAAATAGTCACAAAACGAAGCTCTGAGATGAAACAAATAGTCCAGACAACCACAAACAAAGTCCTGGAAATAAAACAATACACTAGTAAACTAAAGGAGGTAAACAATATACACCCTGGAACCATGCATTTGCGTTACACATAAACTCACCGTAGTAAAAATCAAAAGGGCATAGCTATAGAAATAAACATAGGAATCTAAAGTAAACCCGGAAAGGGTACAATACATAATCATTGTACATAGATACATGATGTTATTAATTATAGAAATATATGTATAATAAGATCTATTATCTTGGAAGAAAGGAACTGATCGATTTTCCATCTAAGTCGACTGTAAAATTTATGGACTAATGGTATAGTCCTGCTATAATCCTCTTATTACATAGAAACAGGAGTTTTGGTCCCTATATCTTTCCTTTAAATTGAATTTACAAAAATAACATTTAAGTCATCTTTGAAACCTGATGAACCTCTCCCTTGATGATTATATTATAGATCAAAATCATATCTTTGGTTAGAAATCTAGGGCACTCACTTAAGAGAGGAAAAATAAAACTGGAGTACCTTTCTTGGACAAGGTGTGGTTTTGATCCATCGCAACCACCCTGTAAGCCTGCAAGAAAACCGAGACGTGTTTCTTAGCGTCAAATAGAAAGCAACGATATTTAAATTTTAATAGGAAAAATATTATAAGATAACGAAGGTATCAACTTGCAGAGTAATACTTATCTTGAATGGACATAGGAATTCTTCCAGTCATAACCGTGAGCCATCGATACATCAAAAGGGGAGGAGTGAGCTTGAAGGGCCTGATAGGTACCCTCGCAAAAAAACATGGTCCCATCATTAGATTGGCTAGCTTTTGATAAAAATGAAACTCTCAGGAAATAAACAAGAAGCAATAATAACACCATAGCATTTGCAAAGAAGAAGTGCAAAGGGTCTTGCATGCAATCCATGTTTCAAGTCAGAGTAATAAAACAATGAATACAGGATTAACTTTCGTATTGAATGCCATGCTGCAAATGGTTTTTCACACGCACAGGTAAATGGTATCAATAGAGTGAAAAAAAGTTACACCAATATAATATAGACTCAAGTAAATTCATGGTGTGAAGTAATTTTCAAACAAATAAAGACACATATATACCGAATGGAAATTACAAACAAACTTTAAAGAGAAAATATAATCATGAAGCCACCTAGTGGGTTGGGAGGAACTACAGAATGGTAGACTCCCATTTAAAATCCAGTACAACCACACCCATCAAAGGGAAGTTTTATTTTCCTTTCGCCTGAACAAAGTATAATATACAATATACAATATGGGTTTTACCCTACTAAACCAACTTCCTAGACTAGAACTCCTGCACAGTCTCACAGAGACCCAACACCAAGTCACCATGCTTAAAGATAAGGGAAGAATAATGATAACCCTATGAGTAACAATTTATACATATTAACCCTATTACAATGTCGGTGCTAGATTGATGTAAGTCGGGAACGCAGAGGCAGTATATAGAGAATATTTAGAAAGGAATTTGGAAAAAATAGTAGGGAAATATTCTTACTTATTTTGACGAAGTCGGCCAGTTCGCATCTGATTACCATTCTCACTATCGATAGAATGAGCCTCCTCAATAGCTTACGCACCAAACCGAACCCCCACAGTCATCAGTGGAGAGGCTACGTAAAATGACAAAGATGAAAAGAAGAACAAAACCTCGTTTAATAACTAGAACATAGTATTAATGGAAGCTTACCAGGGAGGGATGGTGATGTTGTTCCACTGGGTAACGTTTTCCCCAAATCGTCAGCATTCTTCACTGAAAGGAAAAAAAAGAAAACGCAGAGCCTCTCAAAAGACTCCACAATAAAATAGTAAACATGTTAAAACCCTAACAGGAAACTTAACTACTAAGTTAAATGTCGAAGTTACGAAGGAGGGTTTAGCCATGTGACGAGCTCTAAGCTGGTGTAACTGGAATGGATGAAGATCCAGGGGAAAGCATTGTAATTCGCACTCACAGAACTTCCATTAAATGGTATATGTAGATCCTTAACTCCCTTATGACAGTCGACCTCTCTTTTCACATCAATAAATGGTGAAATAAATGAATCCCTTCATGAATCGACGAGTTGGAACTCGTACACTTCAACTGTATTATTACAGTTAGCTTATCATTCAAGAGGAGGTTCGTTGGAACACCTTTAAGTTAATTCGAAGTTAACACAATATCTTATTAATCAAACTCTGTTAGGTAAAAGGATCAGAATCATCAGTAATTATGGGTAGTTCGTAAAGGAACCCATCTATGATCGGGGCTATGTATCTGGATGCTAAGCGCATATCACTAAGTCACATAGTTTCATTTCTGGGGTATAGNATATATATATATATATATATATATATATATATATATGGTAAATTAAATTTACAATGGATAGATTAAAATAATATGGCACACAAAACATAGGAATCTCTTAATTAAAGAGAGATTAGGACTATAAGTCCTAAGTCTAATTTACTGTGTAGATATTATATAAATGTGAGTAGGTTGGAGACTAAAGGGAATTACTAGAATCCTTGGTGAATTAGTCGTATAATATTTCTATCCAAAGCATGTTAGACAGGTATGGAAATGACATCATTTGGTAGGATGAACTCGCATTACATCACACAAAATTATGAAAAGGAAGAAGATTTCTTCTCTTTATCGACAAACATAAAGAAGTGAATTGGAGAATAATGTCCATGGAATGATTTTTTTTTTTTTTTATGGAAAATTTGAGGTACATTACAGTTATTAATCCATGATGCGTTGTAAAGGAATTAAACTTACCCTTAATTTTTACAACTATCATAAGGATGAATCTTTTAACTCMTATAATAATTCTACAAGTAATTATCCACTACACAATGACCATTGATAACATTTTTTTGGGACCCAAGTACTAGATCTCAATTTATGTATATGTATATTGGGCCCAACCRCCATTCCCCTTGTCGTKCATKATACCTAGGGTGGAATTAATCTAATGTAAAAATAGATTGTCTAATAATGCCAAATTAGGTAATTGAATTATTTTAGGCTTACACTTATTTCAACCATATAAAGGCTCTTGTGAATCTCACTACCTTAACCCAATGCTCTGTATTGTGGGCTTACCACGAATGGCTGTTATTGAATTTCTAGAGTGCACAATCCCTTGGCATAACTCATATCTAAATTAATTTATTATCTTATCACATTTCAAGGAAAACTTTGGTATAGATGGAAAAGGTACTTGCATGCTTGGAATATACACACTTCAAAGAATGTTCTAAGTGAAGGGGAAGAATTTAAGACCTCCTTTACTTATAGGTGGCCTAATGTTTGCTACATAATTCGAAGTTGGGTTGAGGAGGATTTTTTCCAACTGAACCAATTCTATAGGTAGTAATTTTGTTGGGTACAAATTCTATAGGTGGAAGTTGGTTAAGTTGGGTACATTTCAGTTGGTTAAGTTCGGTACAAATTCTATAGGTAGTAATTTTGTCTTTAAATTGATGCGTGTAAATTGTAGTTGAATTGCTGATGGAATGTATCATAGGGGGTAATTGCGTCAATTATTGATGTATGTTTTGTAGTATATTACTCTTGCACCATTAAATAGTGTTGATGTATGATTGATTCAATAACTAGATTAGTCTTGCGCCATGAAAATAATGTCGATGTATGTTGATTAAGTAACTATCTTACTCTTGGACCATTGAAATAATGTTGATGTATGACTAGTAAACTAGATTGGAGTTATGAGATGTGATTGATTAAGGGACCTAGACACCTACTTGCTCCTCAGAACAATCGCGAGTCCTGGAACGTTAAATGGTCAAAATCAATCGAATGAATCCCGGACTTGAGCGTTTCTTTTGTGTCTTGGACGTCCTAATCTTGCAGGGTAGTTCTTTTAATGTTAAGTGACATGGTTCATTATTTATTTTTATTTTTCTTGAGTCGATCATGATGTGTTGATTGTGTCATTATTTATTACGATGATGCGTTGATTAAGTGCAGTTATTTATTATGACAATGTGTTGATTAATTGCAGTTATTCATTATGATGATGTGTTGATTAAGTCGTTGTTTATGTGTTGATTGTGTGCCTCTTTTAATTATGTTAATGCATTTCTTATCTGTTGTTTTAGTTAAGATGATGTATCACTTGTGATGTTGTTAATTATGTTGTGACGAATTTAATATTAAATTCCT
>JZKD02S0776569.1:497833-511146 GCA_000966675.3 Picea glauca | reverse complement strand
TATATATATATATATATATATTTGAACAATTGAAAAATATGAATTTGTTTTTTTAATATAATAGAAATTGCATTCTTTTTTCTTCTAAAAATAAATAATTGTTAAAAAATAATGGAGAAAATATTTAAAGTTAAAGATATTCCATTTATAATTATAATTATATCAATATGTTTTAATAAAGTTTGACTTACTAGGAGAAGGTCTTACATGTCAAGATTAGAGCTATGTGATTCATTTGAATCCCATTTCATCACTCCTAAAACTTTTAAGAATTATTTCTCTAAATCCGTGAAAAACAAATGTTTTAAGATTAATTTAAAAATAAATAAAATCGATAATAAATAAATCATGCTAAATTGTATTATATACTCTAGCCGATTAATCCAAAAACTGATATTTTATAATTTTGTTAGATAAATAAAACACTTTATATAAACGAAATGAAAGGAGTTCCCCGTGAACAATTCAATAACAAGTTGATTGATTTTAAATATAAGAGAAAACTTGAAAATTAAGTACTCTTTAACTATAACCCTATTTAAATGATTAACCTTTTGATCAAATATTATTATTATTTAGTGCCAATTATTTAGTGCCAGGCTTATAGATAGCTATTAATGCTCCATTTAAATGATTAAGTTTTTGATAAAATATTATTATTTAGTGCAAGGGTCAAATAAGGATTTTTTTTTAGGAAGAAGGTCATAAAATTGTCATATAATTGCAATCTAATTTTACTTTATGAAGTGTTGAAAATTCTGAAAGGGTTTGTTATTTTAAAAAGTCATGGACCGGATGGTTGGACTCTTGAATTCTTTTTAGACTTTTTGATCTTTTGCGGTGTGAATTGTTGGATGTGGTAGAAGAGTCTAGATTGAAAGGGAATGTTTCATGAGCACTAAATGCAACCTTTCTAGCACTCATCCTGAAAAGTGATAATCATGTTTCCTTTGAAGGCTTTAGACCAATGTGCCTGTGTAACTTGACTTATAATATAATTACCTAAATTACAGCTTCGAGAATCAAACTCTTTTTGTCCATAGGTATTTCAAAGGAACAGTTTGGATTTTTGGAAGGTAGATAAATCACAAATTCCATAGTAGTGGCACAGGAGGCCTTGCACTGTATAAAGGTCAAAAATACAAAATCTTTGGTCTTAAAATTAGATTTGATGAAATCCTATGATAGGGTGGATTGAGATTTTCTAAAGTTAGTTTTACTTCGAATTGCAATAAGAATTGAATCAACTGATTGGATTATGGGATGTGTAATTTCTGCAAATTTATATGTCTTAATAAATGGATTTCATCCAATACTTTCAAATTTTCTAGAGGTTTGAGACAAGGGTGCCCTCTCTCCCCACTTTTGTTTTTACTTATTATGGAAGGACAAAGTAGGCTCATTATTAAGCTAGTTTAAGAAGCGAAATTTGTAGGTGTCTTAGTGGCAAAAGGAACCAGAGTTACACACTTACTTTTTGTAGATGTTGTTATTTTATTTTGGAATGGTTCTCTAGGAGAATGGCGAGTTTTAAAGGAGGAACTTTATTTGTTATGTAATGTGAAGGGTATGTCCTTTAGCTCTCGGAAGTCACTTTTCTTAGAAGTTTGCTAAACTAGGGAGAAGCTTACAACCTTAAATGGTATACTATCTTTTGAGGTAAAACCACTTTAATTTGGTTTTAGGTACTTGGGTTTCTTTATCAAACCAAACTATTGTGCTCTGGATGATTGGAGCTGGTTACATAATAAAATGGAGAATATAATTATAAATTGGATTCATCTACGTCTTACCTTAGGAGGAAGATTAATGCTTATAAAATCTGTCTTAGAAAGTACTCATGTTTACTGGCTCTCATTGGGTCAGATCCATATAAGTATCTGAAATACAATAAGAAGAAGGATATTCATTTTTTTATGGTCGGGAAAAAAATAAAAAGAAAGTATATATCCGGTTAACTGGAAAATGATTGCAAGACCAAAAAAGAAACGTGGTTGGGGTTTAAAATACATTTTTTTATTTGGAAAGGCCCTGGCAGAAAAAATCCTTTGGCAAAGCATCATGGTTCAAGGACTTTGGCTAGAAGTGATCCAGAAGAAGTACCTGAAAAAGAAAACACTAACTGAATGGTTTAGAGAAGGGAGTAAGAATTTAAAAGGGATTTCAAACTGCTGGAGAGAAGAGAACACTAACTGATTCACTGCCCACCATTACTAATTGGCTTGGTTGGAAGCCAGGGAATGGATGAGACAATAGGATTGGACAGGATCTGATAATTGAAGCACAATCCATTTACAAATTGTCAAAAAATATAACTAGTACCCTACACACTATTGGTATTAATTTTCTGGGATAGGCAGGAACTTCAACTTATGAAGATCCAATTTTTCCTAGATGGAAAAGTGTAGAATTTATTGGTTTAGATGGAGAGCCGAAAGATGAATGGGATTTTTGTGTAAAAGGTTTAGTATGGACTGATATCAAATCAAATGATGAAAAAGATGCTTTATTGTGGTCTTGGAATGCTAAAGGAGGTAAGTTAATGCTAAAGAGGGCTATGAAGTGATGATATTAGATGACCAAGAGGTCACTACAAATGAGTGGTATTTCCTTTGAAATTCAAATTATTTTGTTGGTTGATCATGGAAAACAGAATACTTACTTGCGATAATTTGATAAAAACGGGAATGATTGGCCTTAGTAGATCCGTGTTGTGTGGAGAAAGGGAGGAATATGTGAACCATTTGATGGTTGAATGTTTATTTACTAAAGATATTTGGAATTCTATCCTAAATGAACTTTATCTAAAAAGGATCTGGGGAGGTGGAGTGGATCAAGGAGATGGTGTTTTGGAAAGAGATGGCTATATTTGCTAGGAGATTTGGAAACACAAGAATATGATTATTTTTGAAGATCATAATCTTTCTCTGACCCGCAACCAAATCTTACTCTGGCACTGATTTTCTTTGATGGAGACTAGAATGTGAGGGTTCAAAATGTGGTGCATGAGCTATTCTAAAGTGTCGAGAGAGTTGGGCTATTTCAATATTAAACTAAATTGTGGCACTGGGTCTAACACCAAAGGTGTATTAGTAGCACTTTGAAGAAGCTTGTTCTTCACTCACTATAAACATATTAAAAGTTTACAACTAGTTGGTGAATCAAACCATGGACGTAAAAAATTCGACAACTCAGTGGAAAGTTCAAAGAACAACATATTTACAAGGAATAAAACAATGAAGTTGATATGTTGTCCAAGCAGGATTTACAGAGCGTTTTGAAATATTAACAATTGTATAACTTATTTAAGAAAAATCTAAAGTTTATGTAATATTTTGTAAATATCCACTTTTAAAGGAGAGCTTTGCTGATTTTTGTTTTTTTATACTATAATACTAAACAGGTTTTGACTATGCAAGAGTTTGCAATTCTGAAATTAGAAACAGTAAAGGCATATTTGTAAAAGGGAAAGATTATACTAGTTAATTTTTTTTATACTATTATACTAAACAGATTTTGACCATGCAAGAGTTTACAATTCTGAAATTAGAAATAGTAGATGCATATTTGTAAAAGGGAAAAAATTTATGTGAAAATTATATTTACTAATATAAGTATTTTTTCCATTTAAAAATAAATACTATTAAAGCTCTTTATGCTCACAATAGTCTATGGAAAAATCTAGTCGACGGAAATAATTTTCAAATGTCATTTGCCGGATTGTGGAAGCCCAATGTAATCTTTCATAAATTTTCTGGTTTCTTGACATATTGACATCCCAAAACAATACATATATTACGCGCCACGATCTGTCAATTTTTACAGTGCGGATGACAAGAACAAGTTTATTTCATATATTTAAAACCTGTGGCCTAACGGTTCAAAGGGCTACAAGTATTTAAAACCTGTGGCCTAACAGTTTTCATATATATTACACCATACTCGGATTTGAACTATTACACAATACTTCGTATAATATCTGAGACAATACAGTCTAGCGATCTATAATGGCAATATAAGCAATATAATGGCTTATTGCAAAAGTTAGCCAAGAGCTTTTCCTTTCCTAATATTAGAACGCGTTTCAACGGCTTCGCTATCTTATGCAATTCAATGCCTCGATCCTGGCGGATCGTCGTGACCAATTCCATGGCTGGGGCCAGCTTTCTCCATGTCGGGTTCAAAGGGCGCTACAGTTTTCTCCATGTCGGGTTCAACCACATCAAATTTTACAGAAGGAAGGATTGTCCGAAGAAGCTCATTAGAACGCTGATTTGAGGCCTTCGACTTTGCAGATAGATTCGGCTTCAAGTTAGTCTCTGAACCAGGATGCTTCTCAACACTCGCTCTTCTTCTAAAACGTTCGTTCAGCGCCAGGACTGCCTTCTCGGGAGTCTTTTCCTCGACTGATGGATAACTACTGGCCGGAGCAGCTCTAACCTGAGAGTCGCTATTCAGATAGAATGGCTTGAAGCCGAAAATCCGAGCAGCCTCACCTAACCTGGATGCAAGCAACAATAGAACAATCATAGCATAGCCCTTCATTATTCAAGTAATTTACCTAAGGCAGCTTCTCTATTTGGATTCAACGTGATTATCTCAAGAAAAGCAAAGGCAGACACTGTAACGTATTATCCAGAGAGGAAATATGATACTGTGACGAACAGTCTACAATGAACGACCATAAAAGAAGATAAGAGACTATGCCAAGATAAGTCTCTACAACAGAACTAGACGTCAATAGACGAGAATTTGAATGGTGGAATGCCTAGAGCTTGCCCTCCTATTTATATGTTAGCTCTAAAGTCCAGTCAATAGAAAAAGGATTCTGGTCATGTGATGGGGTAATTGTTTAATAAATTTCAGCTATAACCCCAGCTCTGAGATTACTAAGACACAGCTCTGAGATTACTAAGACATTAACTCATGTAACAACGGAAGGGCCACACCAACGCCATAAAATAATGCAACGGACGGTTTGGCACTGAAGTGCACACATACGTCGACAAGTCTTGTTCGCATCGAGTTACACTCCTCAGGTTTGAACGATTACCATTATTCTTTTCGAGATTTCATCCTGATATGCGAAGTGTTGGACACATTGGCAATTTCGAGAGGGCATAAACTTTGGACATAAAGTGTTGGACATAAAGTTTGCTGTTGTTACTGAAATTTGGGTGGGCATAAAGTTTGCTGTTGTTACTGACATTTTGGGTGGGCAATTTCGAGAGGGCATAAAGTTTGCTGTTGTTACTGACATTTTGGGTGGAAGCGAAGGAAGACAGTTGGGGAGAGCACAGTTGGGGAGAGCACGCTGTCTTTGTGTCATACGCCACTATAAATACATTATTGAAAACAACTGTTTGTGTGGAAGTCAAAATATGCGTCACTTTTATGTGCTATATATATTTAGATCCTCTTGTACTTTGGGCTGCCTCCCTCTTCTACTTTAATGTTTAACAGCTATATTTATGGCATGTTTCGTACACATGACCACTTCCATTCAATTGGTTTGGTCTTTTTCTCTTTACCATTGTCACTGATGGCTTATCTTAGGAGGAAGATTAACGTTTGTAAAATCTGTCATAGAAGGTATGCATGTTATTCTCTTTCGTTAAGATACTGGTAAGTAAGAAGGAAGTTCAGTTTTTTTATGGTGTGAAAAAAAAAAAAAAAATGTATATTTATGGTTAACTGAAAAAGGATTGCAAGATAAAAAAGAAAGGGGGCTGGGGTTTAAAAACCATTTTCTGATTTGGAAAAGCATCGGCAGCAAAAAACCTTTGGCTAAGCCTCATGGTTCAAGGAATTTGACAAGAAGTGATCCTGAAGAAGTACCTAAAAAAGAAAACAATAACTGAGTGGTTTAGAGAAGGGAGTAAGAACTTAAAAGGGATTTCAAATTGTTGGAGAGCACTAACTAGTTCATTGCCTACCATTAATAAATGGCTTGCTTGGAAGCCAGGGAATGGATGGTACATTAGGATTGGAGAGGATCCGAAAATTGAAGCACAATCCTTTTACAAATTGTCAAAAAATCTAACTAGTACCCTACACACTATTGGTATTAATTTTCTGGCATAGGCAGGAACTTCAATTAATGAAGATCCAATTTTATGGAGATGAAAAAGTGCATAATTTCTTGGTTTAGATGGAGAACAAAAAGATGAATAGAATTGTGATGCAGGAGCATCGCTCCATCTCATCAGATGCCAGCTCATTTACACGCATGGTGCGCATTCAAATTTTCCTCGAGGATCCAAGGCATGATCAAGGCATTAATTGGGGACAAGTTGAAAGAGAAGAATCGTGCCTTCACACGATTAAAAGATGAGGTTGCCATTAATAGGCTGACGGAAAATTGGATCTACGTTCGATTTGGGGGTAGATTGCTATCTTTGTAAATTGACCTTTTGATAAACCTTAGGGATGGTAATTTGACACCATTAGGTAGCTTGCGAGGGAAGCTCATGGAGTCTCTCTTGTATAAATCTATGTATTATTTGCAAGGTAGAGGCTAGACGACATGAGGTTAGATTGGTTTTGGGTTAGACAAGTCGGGTTGTAAGGAGAGATACAAAGAGTCGAGACTCAGTTGCAACTCGGACTCCACCATTGTAATTTGACATTACACCATTAATAGATGTTGTAATGGATGTTGTGTTGTAAATGTATTTTACATGTTTGTAAATTGTAGATGTACATTAGAAACCGTCTGTAGGGATAGAAATACAATTTTCTATCCACGAGTGTGCTAAGTTAAGTCTGGTTCTCTAAGCTAAGTGAAAGGAGTCCACGAAAGAGCTGGAAAACTCTGTAAGCCGAAGCAAGAAATGTGGGCCTGAACTCAGTGGAGTTAGAAGAGAAGCTGCCATGTCAGCACGCCAGATTTACTTACAGACTCAGGGAGAAATTTCAAGGCAGTTAAGTCCCTTCAAAATAAAGACTGTGTAGAGAGAGACACAACGCAAAGTTACTGAACACTCTGGAATACTCTACCATGAGGGCATTGAGCTGGTGTGAGAATACCTAGGAACTACACAATTGAAGTTGTAGAAGAATCCCATAATTGCTCAACATTCTGATGAAGGAAGGTTTTGCAAGAAGTGCATCGACAAAGGAAAAGAGATGCCTTAAAATTTCCACAAGGTCGAGGGAGAAATCGTCGAATAATTGAGATAGTGCAAGGAGTGAACCTAAGGTATTTAGAGTTCACCTTATAATCTCAGAAGGAAGGGAGAAAGACTGCCATGAGGGAAAATTGAAGCACGCAGAGGAAGTTGAAGCCTTGGAGGTTTTCAAGTCGAGCAAAGTCACAGAAGGAAGTCTGTGCAGATTTCTAGAAGGAGCGCAGAAGGAGTTTCGAGAACACTCTAAGTCTCGAAAGAAAATTTTTGCTAAGTGTGCAAAGAAGTGAAGGACCTACTGAAGTCCCTAAGATGAAGAAGTCAAACTTGATAAAGAGGAGACTGGTGGCAGAAGGTCAAGAGGTTTGGGAGAAGGAACTTCGAAAGGTTTGCGAGAGCATACAGGGATCTTTGCAAAGTTGTGAAGAGAGATATTAATTCAGGTCGTTGGTTCGTAATTCGAAAAAGCAAAGTCGAGAGGATTTAGGACTCGCGAAGTACGAACACACGATTCGATCACAACTGTTGATCACAAGAGGAATGAAGACCGTAGATCTGATCCCAGAGTATTCACTGATTGAGAAATCAAGGAAGGAGGAGGAAGCAACTCGCAAAAGTATCGAAGTGCAAGATCACGAAGGGAGTTGACTCGTGGTCGCAGTACATGGTCATATCAAGGGAGCACCTAGCAGTGATGGCTAAGGACATCGACGCAAGAGTTGAGAGTGCCAAGGAAAGGGTCCACATGTATCACATCATAGATACCAAGGAAGTAGAAAGGGCCTGTGTCAAGCCAATTTGGTTCCATCAAGAGCCTAATGAGTCATTTGACTCAAAGAATTCAACGATCCTAGAACGGAAGGTTGAGCCAACCCCGAAGGAGAGAAAGGAGAGGGGGGAAGCTGACGTCAGAGTGGTATCAGAGCTTGATTTCTCTCAGACAGAGAGAAGGAGGTGAAGGAGTGGTTCCATAATTGGTTTTGTAAGCCAGGGAGACAGAGTGTGACACTCTGTTGGAACCGTTGCAAGGTGTGAAACAGATGGTAAGCAGTTAGGTTGGCTGAAGAAAAACTGAGATGGCCATTGACAGTCATAAGGATGGTCGAGTAGAAGTCGAGTCACAGAAGAGAGAAGAGGACATGGACAAGAAGCTCAGTGAAATTCCAGCGCAGATGGAGAAGCTTGCATTCAAGATGTAGCAGGAGTCAAAGGTACATTAGAGATACAGATGGCCTTTGACGAGGAAAGCCAGATGGCCTGTTCAAAAGTTGTTGGCCAGAAGGCAACAACAAATGTTAAAAAGGTGGTTGAGGGATGCTGAAAACTCCAGTCATGAGGCAAAGACATCTAGCAAGAGGCTCAGAGATTTTTAGGTGGGTAATGAGTAGGGATCAATGGATCTCGTAAAATGCTAGGTGGGCAAAGGAGACATCCCATATTGCTAGGTGGGCAAGGGAGAAGAGGTGAACTCAGTGGAAATTTCATTAGTCGAAGAGAAGGCATGAGAGAAACCTCACTCAGGTGGAAGTTTGCATGGAGCTGTGAGCCATGTGAATGAAGATGATGAGAAGTTACAAACTTCCATCACAGAGAAGGAGGATCAGATGGCTATTTTGATCATTGGAGGATTTGACATATTCCTACCAAGTGTGCGAGGAGAGGCTAACATAGAGGTTGAAGAGGCGACAGAAGGACAACCAACATAGATTGTCATAGAGGAAATGGAGCAGATATTGATGTCTATCCCAACAGAAGGAGAACGCCCAGTTGAGTTACTCACTCAGTGGGAGTTGGAGTTGAAGGAAATGGAGGATTGGTTGGTCAATCCAGAACTAGAAGGTGGTTTCCAAGGAACAGCCATGCCGGAGGAGATATACCAGCACAAATGACAACTGGGGGAAGTTAGGATAGGAACAACCGAAGGACTGGCAGGAGCAAATCTGTCAGGCGAAGTGGTATTTGAGAAACATTTCAGTGATGAGGAGCCTACAGGAGTGGAGACTACAACATAGTGGAAAGGTAAGGCCACAAAGGAGGAAGATGTCTTGGGAAGTTACCGTGATTTGCACATCGACAAGGATAGAGTGCAACAAGATATTCTGCAACAGAAAAAACAGCCAGGGGAGCAACTGGACAAAGTGATTGAGGAGATCAAAGAGATGATGTTGGAGTCGGCAGAGGAATCGGTTAGCACGAGGAAGATGGATGAAAGGAAACCTGCACGAGTAGCAGGAATGATGCAATAGTAGCAGTGATGAAGCAGAGGAGTCGAGAGAAAATTCCAAGAGAAAGTTTGGGATCCAAGTGGATTTCATCCATGTTAGAGAGCTCATGAGCAGGAGCTCATCATTTTTGTCACTGCGGAGTATGATGCAGGAGCATTGCTCCATATCAGCATGCGTCGGATCATTTAAACGCGTGGTGCGCATTCAAATTTTCCTCAAGGATACAAGGCGTGATCTAGGCATTAATTGGGGACAAGCTGGAAGAGAAGAATCGTGCCTTCTCATTATTAAGAGATGAGGTTGCCATTAATAGGCTGACGAAAAATTGGATCTACGTCCGATTTGGGGGTAGATTTCTATCATTGTAAATTGGCCTTTCAATAAACCTTAGGGATAGTGATTTGACACCATTAGGTAGCTTGGTAGGGAAGCTCATGGAGCCCCTATTGTATAAATCTTTGTATTATTTGCAAGTTAGAGGTTAGATTGGTTTTGGTTTAGACAAGCAGGGTTTTAAGGAGAGATACAAAGAGTCGAGAATCAGTACTAGCTCAGACTCCACCATTGTAATTTGACATTCCACCATTGATAGAAAATCACAGTTTTTCCTTTTTTATCTTTCTATGTAATGGATGTTGTGTTGTGAATGTCTTTTACATGTTTGTGAATTGTATATGGATGTTAGATATCATTTGAAGAGATAGAGATAGATTTTTCTATCTGCGAGTGTGCTAAGTTAAGTCTGGTTCTCTAGGCTAAGTGTAAAGAGTGTGCGATTAAGCTGGAAAACTTTGTAAGCTGATGTAAGGAGTGCAAGCCTGGACTCAGTGGAGTCAGATGAGAAGCTACCAGGCGAGCATGGCATATTTACTTCCAGACTCAAGGAGTAATTTGAAGGTGGTTAAGTCCCTTGAAAATAAAGACTGTGTAGAGAGAGACATAGCGCAGAGTTAATGAGCACTCTACAATACTCTGCCGAGAGGGAATTGAGATGGAATGAGCATACCTAGGAACTACACAACTGAAGGTGTAGAAGAATCCCATAATTGCTTAACATTCTAGTGAAGGAATTTTTTGCAATAAGTGCATCGAAAAAGGAAAGAAGATGCCTTAAACTTTCCACAAGGCCGACGGAGAAACCGTCGAAGAACTGAGCTAGTGCAAGCAGTGCACCTAAGGTAGCTAGAGTTCACCTTATAATCTTAGAAGGAAGGGAAAAATACTGCCAAGAGGGATAAGAGAAGCTCGGAGAGTAACTTGAAATATTGGAGGTTTTCAACCCAAGCAAAGTCACAGAAGGTTGTCTGTGCAAATTTTTGCAAGGCGCGTAGATGGAGTTTCGAGAGCAGTCTAAGTCTCTAAAGATAAATTTTTCTAAGTGCGCAAAGGATTCGAGGACTTCATAAGGTCCCAAAGAGGAAAAAGTCACCCTTGACAAGGACAAGATAGGTGGCAGAAGGACGAGAGGTTCGGGAGAAGAAACTTCGAAAGGTTTGCAAGAGTAGTTAAGGATCTTAGCAAAATCGCAAAGAGCGATATTAATCCAGGTCATTATATCTAGAAGGACGCGGGGTAGAGGATCATTCCATCACTAGTTCGTAAGTTGGAAAAGTAGAGTCAAGAGGAGTCAGGGCTCGCGGAGTCCAAACACATGATTCGATCACAGTTGTTGTTCACGAGAGGATCGAGGACCGTAGATCTGGTCCCAGAGTATTCGTTGATTCATAAATCAATAAAGGAGGAGGAACCAACTTGCGAAAGTCTCGAAGTTCGATATCGCGAAGGGAGTTGACCCACAGTCGTAGTCCATGATCATATCAAGGGAGCGCCTAATAGCGAGGGCTAAGGAAAATGATGCAATAATTGAGAGCTCCAAGGAAAGGGTCCGTAGGTATCACATCACGGATACCAAGTAAGTAGAAAGGGCCTGTGCCAAGCTAATTTGGTTCCATCAGGAGCCTAATGATTCATTCGACTCAAAGACTTAAACGATCCTGGACCGGGAAGTCTAGGGAGCCCCAAAGGAGAGAAAAGAGAGGGGGGAAGTTGGAGCCAATTTTTTATGTAAAAGGTTTAGTATGGACTGGTAGCGACTTAAATGATGAAAAATATACTTTATTGTGGTCTTGGAATACAAAAGGAGGTCAAGTTAATGCTAAACATGCCTATGAAGTGATAATTTTAGATGACCAAGAGGTCACTACAAATGAGTGGTATTTAAATATTTGGAATTGGGAGATGCCTTTGAAAGTCAAATTATTTTGTTGGTTGATGATAGAAAATAGAATACTTACTTCTCTATGTGATGTTTTGATGTGTTTATGTGTTATGTGCTAAGTTATTTGATATAGATAGATAGATTTGTTTATGATTTGTGCTTATGATAAATATGGATGCTAGATCTAATGTATGTGAACTTTCTTAGTGCTCAAATCTACTAGATATGGTCTAAGTCCTTTGCTAAGTACTTATATTCATTAGATCACCGTGAATGTTGCAATGCTCTATTTTCTCTACGAAGTAGATATTGGTTAGATAATGATGAACTAATGGTGCTAAGTGATCTATTAAGTGTTAGAATCATAGATCTGTTTCCTAGCTAAGGTTACAGAAACCTGAGTCCTGCAACCACCCCTGCCTCTAACTCAAGTGAGACTTCATCTGCTACATAGGTGTTGTCGAAAGAGATGGTAGTTAGGGTTTTGTTGGTGCGTTGTTGTAGCATTGAACCTCGGGTCTGCCCCTATGGAAACACAGAGTAATACCTATCTTGAATGGATGTCGGAATGCTTCCAGTCATAACCGCGAGCCATCGATACACCAGAAGGGGAGGAGTGAGCTTGATCGACCCGAGGGGTACCCTCGCAACAAAATAGGGTCCCATCATCAGATTGGCTACCTTTTGATAAAAACAAACTCTCAGGAAATAGACAAGAAGCAATAATAACACAATTAACTTTCAAGTCGGAGTAATAAAATAGTGAATACATAATTAACTTTCTTATCGAATGCTAGGCTGCGAATGGTTTTTCACACGCACAAGTAAACTATATCAACAAAGTGAAAAAATGTTACACCAATATAATACAAACTCAAGTAAATGCATGTTGTGAAGTAATTTTCAAATGAATAAAGACACATATATACTGAATGGAAATTACAACCAATCTTTAAAGATAAACTATAGTCATCAATCCATCCAGTGGGTTGGGAGGACCTACAGAATGGTAGACTCCCATGTAAAACCAATACGACCACACCCATCGAAGGCAAAGAATCGTTATAATATTGAAGGTACATTTTCTTTTCCTTTCACCCGAACAAAGTATAATATACAGTATATAGTATGGGTTTTACCCTACTAAACTGACTTCCTGGACTAGAACTCCTGCGCAGTATCACGGTGACCCAACACCAAGTCACCATGCATGAAGATAAGGGAAGAACAATGATAACCCTATGAGTAACAATTTGTACATTTTAACCCTATTACAATGCCCATTCTAGATTGTTGTAAGTTGGGAATGAGGAGGCGACATACAGAGAATCTTTAGAAAGGAATTTAGACAAAATAGTAGGGAAATATTTTTACATGTTTTGAGGAAGTCGGCCAGTTCCCATCTGATTACCGTTCTGACTATTGCCAGAATGAGCCTTCTCAATATCTTAGACACCAGACTGAACCCCCATAGTCATCAGTGGAAAGGCTACACAGAATGGAAAAAATTAAAAGAAGAACAAAACCTCATTTAATAACATAGTATTAATGGAAGCTTACCAGGGAGGGCGGATGGTGATGTTGTTCCACCGGGGAACGTTTTCCCTAAATCATTAGCATGCTTCAATGAGACGATAAATCCCCTGAAGTCTTGGTTATGGAACTCTCTAGCCTAAAAATGAACCCTAAGGAGAAAGTAAAAGATTTTAACCAAAGATTCCTTACATTAAAGAATCGAATTCC